>PNEQ01097301.1:0-18859 GCA_003012365.1 Medauroidea extradentata
TTGTTATTGTTTTACGTAATTCTCTCCACCCCCCACGTCACACCCAGGTATATGATAAACACTTTATTTTAGCTTCTAAATTCATTTAATACTTTATGGAAATTTTCTGGCATGCTGTGAAGGGTTTGTGGGTGTTTTAGTTTTAAATCAAGTACTGAGTTGACCCCAGGCGTCGGCGTGGCCGGCGCGTGGGCTCAACTGCCATGTTGGCTCGGCAAGTCTTTACGGCGCGCTGACCGGGGTAAGTCACATACACACGTTTTGCTTAACTGAGTTTCGAGTCACCGTTTAACTTTGTTTTTTTTCTCTGGAACCTCATAATTTACCTTGACGTACTGCCCCGGTCATCTGTCCTCCACACCGCGCCCCGCACCTGGAGGATTTTAAATGTAAAATTTACGGTACCGGCCGACTCCGAGTGGTTATGTACTAGCACCCACGTGGGCTAGTTTCAAGTTTTGGTGTGTTTTCGCCGGGCGGTCTCGCGGGCCTCTGGGGCCTCTCGCGGATCGCGCCGTGTAAGTTTTGCCTCCGCCTCGAGCTGCTCAGCTCACGCGGCTAACGTAATTCTGCTTAAAAGTTTCTTTTTTGGTTTTTTTTAAGTTTCACCTTCGCTACGGGCACGTGCTCACGGCCCGTAACCGGAAGACTGGCAAGTACTAAAGTGTCTGGTGTGCGTGTGAACTGTAACGAGTACGATGTAAATAAACCCAAGGTTTTTCCCCGAGTTGGTGTGAACAGTTTGTCTCCTCGAAGTCCCGTAATTAATAAGAACTTCTGCTTCTAATTCACCGCCAGGGGGTAACATAATTAATCAGCCAAAGAACCATCCGACATGAGATAACTTGTGCTTTCGACCCGTTCCCAGCCGGGCATGTTGGGATGTCGCCCTCATAAAAGTAAATACCGAATTTTTAAATGCAAAACCTCAACCGCCTCTTTGCAAAACCCCCCTACGGCGAAAGTACATTGTGTCATCGTATCTACGTTCCACAAACTACACAGTGCTGTAAAGGTACCATAACTAGAGATGATGGTTGATAGCAGGAAAACTTGACTGTTTGCTGTATTTCAACACACGTTCAACTTACCAGAACATTACTGGCTGTAGCTTGTATTTGGAGCTGTTGCCCTATTTGACTGAACCAAAATAATCCCGATATCGCAATATTTGATGCCTGCTATTGGTCTGCAGACAGCTACACTGTGTCAGAAGTACCTATATCACTGAATCATATATGTTGCAAGAAACTACTGTGTCTTAAAGGGTATATTGGCACAAAACACTTTCGCAATATACCATCATCTCTAACTATAATACATACACACCATAATTTATTATTTTCTCAAACAGAAACAGTGCTAAATCACATGCAAAAATGTGTAACTGGTACACACATTTCATAAGCAAGCAAAAATAAATAGGAGTAGTGTTCCAGTGAGTGTAATACAGTACAAACAATAATGTAGATACACACATTAATCGATGTGACAAGCATTGTCGCCAAGTTTGTAGTGCAGCAGTTAACTGTCAGGCTGACGTTTATAACACATATGATGCTTGTGTGATGTTACAAAATAAAGTTCTATTTACCTTGAGTGTCAGTTACAATGTGAACTGTTGATGGTCTATCTGTGCATTGTTTTTTAACATCGCTGTACCAGTAACTGATTTTCAACCGTTCAGTTGAAAAAACCTACCATAACATACAAACACAATGTAGGCATACCTAATAAAAACGAATGAGCAGAAATCTTTAACTCTACTGATGTATTCAGCGGTCCACCGTAATCTGCTTGTCAAATTAAATTATGTTTTTTGGGTTAAGTACATTGGAGTATAAATGTTTCCTGCAGGTACAGTTGGTTGTGTGTCCTAGACCTACTCAAAGTTGGTATGGTAAATTATTTCCATTTCTGAAAATTTCGAAATAACATGTTGTGTTGCGGTGAGGGCAGAAGGGGGTGAGAGCATCGTACTTACGCCCTGGAGGGTGCCGGCTGCCGCTGGTGACGGTCGTGGGTCTACCGCCCGTATGGCGAGCCCCCTCTGCATCCACCACGTCGAGATGTGTGTTGTTGTGAGGCTGGAAAGCGGCTGGTTGGTAGGACCAGCGCCCGATGGACCATGAAGTGGCCGTGGCCAAATAACTTACCTGCATGAATAGGTTTCACCACTGTTTTATTGCATTATTATTGGCATACTGTATATCGCACGTACGTGCCTTAAGCGGTACCCACGTCTATAGCCGGTGGGAGGCTAACACGGTTAATGTGTCGCCTTCGCGTCTCTCTCGGCGCTGTTCTCCGGTCTCTGGGTTTGTTGCCTTACCGGCCTGTGAACAGTTAAATTCGCACAGGAGTGGTAGGTCATGACCTTGGAGTAGCGCAGCTGGGGAGTACCCAGTGGCCTCGTTTATTCTGCGCTGTATGGTGAATAGCGCCTGGGGCAGGTTTTCGGCCCATTTGCTGTGATCTTGGCTGTTGTGTAAGCGGAGGCGGAGTTGTAATTTTATATCTTGATTTCGCCGTTCAGTCGGGTTCGCCCTGGGATGATACACCGGCGTGGTGTACGCTGTTAAGCCCCATTTGGTACACATGTCTCGCCATTTCTTACCACTGAATTGGGTACCTTTATCTGACAACAGGACTCGCTGGTAACCCCATCTGGGGAAAAATTCGTTTTCCAGTACTGCAGCAATGTTACTGATGCGGGCGTTGTTTACGGCGTATGCCTCCGGCCATCTTGAAAACAGGTATGGTTTTACCACTATGAACCTTTTGCCTCGCGAAGTAGTGGGGTATGGCCCCATAATATACAAGGCTACCATGTTGAAGGGTTGAGTTGGTACCCTGGCTTGTTGCTGCTGACTGCCATCTGTGTGCCTGGCCTTGAAATGGTTGCATGGCGGCATTTACGGACATATTCTTGCTCTTGGCACGCTAGACCGGGCCAGTGGAAATATTGCAGGACGTTCCGTGTGGTTTGTTTAGCGCCTGGGTGTCCGGCATGTTGACTGCTGTGCATGAACTCTTGCCCTGTCCGTGGAGGGTACATACACTTTCCACTTCTCGCTGCCTGAGCACGGCCGTGTTTCCAGTCTGTCGTCCACGACGCGCCATCTGTCCAGTACCTGCTGACCGCATTGTTTACATTTCGCCAACGCGTCGGGCCCAGTTTGCTGTGATGTTATTACGTCATTATATAGCTGGTCAATGTGGGTGTTATCTGTGACTGTTACACTGTTGTACGTGATTGTGTCTGTACTGTTTGTTTTGGATACCGGTGGCAACATTTCCTCCCACTGCTCTTCGTCGCGCGTGGTCGTGTTTTGGTACGGTGACCTTGACAGTGCGTCCACCAGCTGATTTTCTGCTCCTGGTACATGTTACACATGGAAGTCGAATGACTGTAATAATAGAGCCCATCTGGTGAGTTTACTACGGGCCTCGCGAGTGTTGTATAGACATACTAAACACCGGTTGTCAGTGCGTAATGTAAAGCGTCGGTACTCGAGGTAAGGCCTGTACCGCTTGAATGCCCACTCTACCGCGAGACACTCTCGTTCATTGACATCGTAGCGTTTTTCTACTGGGCCAAATTTTGCACTGCTATAGTCTATGATGTGCCGTTCCCCGTTCTCGCCTAGCTGAAACAGCACTGCTTCCATTGCTTTCTTCACTGGCATCTGTTTGTACGTATGTAGGTTTGTTGGGTTCATGGCGTGCTAGCACCGGACATTGTCTGAAACTGGCCTTGACATCTTCGAAGCTTTTTCGCCGCCTCTGGTGTCCAGCTGAACTTTGTGCTGGGTGACAGGAGCGCGGTGAGGGGCGCTGTTATTATTGCGAACTCTGAAATGTATTCCCTCAACCAATTTATTAGGCCAAAGAATTTGGGGACTTGTTTGCAGGTGCGTGGTGGGGTGTATTCTTCAATGATTCGGAGTTGTTCCTGGTCGGGTTTGTTTCCAACTGCATTTATTACGTGGCCCAAATAATTTTTTTGCGTTTTGCCAATGTGGCATTTATGGTTGGTGCACGCTAGACCGTTTATTGCGAGCCTTTCCAATACTAGTGACAAGTGGTGTATGTGCTCTTCTCATGTCTGTGACCAGACTACTACGTCGTCGAGATACACAACTACGCACTCTCCAATTAGTCCATTTAGCACATGGATCAACATTGCCTGGAAGGTTGACGGAGCACATTTCAACCCGAAAGGCATTGCTCAGAATTGGGATTGTGACCCATCTGGTGCGGTAAATGCCGTCTTGTGCCGGTGTTCTGGTTTTACGGGCACTTGCCAATAACCACTGTGCAGGTCCAAAGATGTGTTGTTTTTTGCGTTACCTAACATGTTGAGAGCGGATTTTACACTTATGTATGGTGGTGCTGTGGGTTTCGTGACTAAATTTAGTGGACTCAGATCCACACAAAATCTCCAAGTGCCATCTTTTTTAGGAGCTAAGGTTACAGCGGGATTGTATCGGCTCTCGGAGGGTTCAATTACACCGGCCGCGATCATCTCCGTTATCTGTTGCTTAATTATTTTTGCCTGTGTTTGCAGATATTCCCGCGGGGTGTGAACAGTGGTTTGTCGTGTTCCGTTTCTATTGCGTGTTCCATGATGTTGGTGCGCTTAAGTGGGTCAGCGCTCGCGAAAACGTCTCTGTGCTCGTGCAAGGGCTTCTGCATGGCTGCGCGTTATTGAGGTGGTACGCTGTTGTCTATATCATCTAGGTTTACTGTTGTTGTTGCTGTTTGTGTGCAGGGTTCAATGTTACACACAGTTCTGCGTTCCTTTTGCCCGAAATGAAATCGCCTGGTGGCTGTTTCCATGATGGAGTTTTTTTTCAGTTAACCATGTCTATCCCAAGATAGCATCCTCCCTTAACTCGCTTACTACATACGCCACTGTTTGCGTCTCAATGTCACGTATTTTGACTGTGATGTGCGTCTGTCCCATTACTTCACCACTGGAGACAGTGGTGGCAAGTTGCACTGTTTGTTTACACTGGTTCAGATTACGAGTGTCTACAAGATGTGGGCGGACAAAGTTGTGTGTAGCAGCGGTGTCAACAAGAGCATAACACATTTTACCATTGATAGAAATTGGAATGTGGATTAACTTACAGTTCTGGATGCTGTTGATGCTGAGTTGGTGGAGTAGTACCTGCTGTGGCGTCCAGTTCGTGTCGGTTGCTGTGATGGTCGGGGGGAGGGCGACGTCTGGCCGTCCTACCCCTGCTCCCCGTTTCCCGCCGGCGGTAGCCTTGATCCAACTCCCGCTGGGCGCTCCGGTGTGTTAGGACACTCACTGTGCCAATGGTCCATCTGTTGTCCTGGGCAGTACCTGCAGGGATATGGTGGTTTCTGTATTTTGTCCCACTGTCTTCTCTCGTCGTGTAGCACTTTCTTGACATAGCTAATTTTCTCCGGCGGTGGTGTAGTTTTGTGCACGTGAATCGGCTGTGTCCAATCCCCTTGTCACTATCGCCCCCTGCTGCATAGCTGCTGCTGTGGGAACGTGGCTTGGTGTAGCTCGGGCTGGCCCATGCCGAGTCGTCGTATGAGAGACTGTCTATGACCATTATAGATCGCATGAAGTCCTCGTAACTACTGTGTATCAAGGGTGCAACTCCGCTGCAAAATTCTGGCAACACTGTAGAAGCTACAACCTCGAGCACTTCTGTTGTTGACATACCGCGATGGTACTGTTTGATCAAGTTAAATTTTCGCATAGCAAACACGGTGAGTGACTCGTCGTAAAGATAAAAATGTGCTGGCGAATCGCAGCTGAAATGCAGTGAGAAACTCGTCCCATTTCATACCGTAATGCGTCACTGACTTGAACCAATGTCTTGCGTCGCCTGACAGTTTGTTTCCTACACAACTAGGCCACTCATCTTCGCACACGCCATACCTGTGCATTCTGGTTGCACAGTCCTCTATGAACGCTTGTGGGTCTTCTGTTGTTGCCCCTTAAAAGTTCGGTAATGATTGGAACCTGTTTGGCGTTTTTTGTGTTTGAGCTTCTGGTCCTGCGCTCACGTGTCTCGTGTATGGTACGCTGGTTGGTGAAGTGGGTGGTAACTCTAAGGGTGTCCCCAGGTGCAGTTCGGGCTGTGTGTTCTGTCCTAATATTTGCGCAAGGATGTGGCTTCGTCGCGTGCACTCGTGGCATTTTAATCCGGTGTCTGTCGGTGTTGGCCACTCGTTCCGCGGTACGCACCACTGATGTGCTTGGTATCCACATATCTCACACTTCCATACATCAGCCCCTGCGCCGTAACACACTGGCTGTTGACAGTGTGTAGGTTGCAGCTCGTTCCCGCTCAGTAGGTCGAGGATGTCTTGTTTGACCCCTGGTTCATGTCTCGCGCAAGTGAATTGTCCATTCTGCACGCTTCCCGCTTCACGTGGTGTTACGCAGTGTGCATGATATTGGTTCCTGCATGTCCTGCAGTTGAGTGTTGTCGGTCCTTTCCCGTCGCACCATAGTAAAATTACCGCACTGTTGTCGCACTGTCATTGATGTTTGCACTCGTGGCGGATGTTTACCTGCTTTGCAGTGACATGGTGTGGTTAGCAGTGGGTTGCGGAATCCCGGGCTATCGTGTGGTCGCATACAGTCCCAACAAAGTTCTGCATTTATCCCGAGTGATGTTTGTGCAACGGATATCCTGTGTGCGCGGTTTATGCTTTTGATTGCCTCCCGGAGGCGTACTATCCCTTCTGTGATGCCACATTGGCAAATTGACCCCACGCATCCGAATTCACCAATGTTTGTATTGCCGACCGGCCTGACGCAGGCATGGCACAGTGTAGCAGCTAGTTCTCCCGAAGTTTGCATTTTTGGGTTGTGCTTGCCTCGCGCCTAGGTGTCGGAGTTTATGCGTTCACGGCATACCCCTTGTTCGCCCGTTCGGTGGGGTGTTGTTACCGGTCCTAGGACGGATGGGGGAGAGGGGTGTTGAGCTTTCTGCCTCCCTCTGACGTTACGCCTGTGGTATGCGCGCAGCCCGCCTGTCTCGCGGTGCTGTCTCGCTTTTCGCGCGCGTTTGCACACACACTGTCTCGTTTCTGTACTGTACATTCACTGTTGTTTATCCCGATTTTTTTTTCACTGTCCCGTCACTGACTTGTACACCTTCACATACCTGATGTTGCTGGCGACGTGTTGATATGTCGATGTTGCCACACATTGCAGCACACCATTTGGCGTGTTGGTGGTGAGGGCAGAGAGTGTGAAAGTGTCGTACTTTCGCCCTAGAGGGTGCTGGCTGCTGCTGGTGACGGTCGTGGGTCTACCGCCCGTATGGCGAGTCCCCTCTGTATCCTCCACGTCGAGATGTGTGTTGTTGTGAGGCTGGAAAGCGGCTGGTTGGTAGGACAACTCCCAAAGGACCATGAAGTGGCCTACCTGCATGAATAGGTTTCAACACTGGTTTATTGCGTTATTATTGGCACACTGTATATCGAACGTATGTGCCTTAAGCGGTCACCACATCAATAGCCGGTGGGTGCCTAACACGGTAAACGTGGACACTAGTTACGCAATGGTGTAGTTACTTTGAAAAGATAAATCCCTGGGTGCATGAGCTTGCAGGGATGGAGGTGGCTCTACTTCTAGACGATTAAATTACAGTTACATTACTAAGTTCCTGAAGATACTAGAAAAAATCACTATTGCAGCTACATGATACGACAAGATATGGTGATGGTCCAGGAGCCGCATACACAAGGCCGACCTCCTACACACCCGAGACAAGACTACCGAGCAATGGCGCCCACTCCCGCTAGTAGCGGAGAGCACCCGCCAAAACTATTCGCGTGGCCGCTTTAAGCATGTTGTGTTGAAGTTGTATACATAAAAAGACACTAAAATTTACATGAAACACAATTGAGCCCTTGGAGATATTAACATAATTGGGTTTGCTGAAATTGCATAAATAGGCCTAAAGTTATATAGGGAAATTAATTTAATTGTGCCTTTATTGTTCTAACACACGTAGAACATTTGATACAACACATTAATCACTATTCTTATTTTAAGTGTAAAAATTTGCCGACACGTCGCGCGGTCTTTGTGGTTGTTAGGTTGTCGGTCGTGGTCGCTCTCAGCGGTCCAACGTCGTTGAACACTTTTGAAGCACTTTAAGTAATAAATTCGTTTGCCCTCGTTGTGGGTGCTCAATAATTTACTAAAAATATGGAGACTGCCTCTCCATACTTAATTTGCCCTAGCAACTCCCGCACTGTCTGTTTCAGGCAACAGTCGTCCCGGCATTTATGCACGTCGTGATCAGCGATGGCATAATGCTTGTCGTAACGACAAATGTCCCTTGTTTAGCTGGCGTTGGGGTGTGTTGCGGTGGTGTTACTTTGTTGTTTTATTTTAAATATTTGCACTTTATTTTGTGTTTGCTTGCTAACCATGTGGCCGTATTAACTTGAGCGCTCAGTTGATCTCGTCAGTATCGGGCGCATGCAGGGTGCATTCCGAATACCGTGAGTCGTTGTTGTGAATACTGCCCATCATGCTGGAGTGTGTTGACGAACTGTCGCGATACACGCGTGGGCTGTTGAGCACATGTCAAACATGTAAGTACAATATTGGTCCGAGTGAAAAAATTACTAACATGAACACATTTTTCTGGTGCAACAGTCACGTTACAGGAGGATATGAAGCAAACAAAGTGGACCATCAGAAATAAAATGAAGATTAATTTGAAAAAGGTAGTTTGATTTACAAAGCGAAAGAAAAGGGACATTTTCAAATTGGGAAGATCAAGAGATAGGGGCTGTCTCTGAGTAGAACTAACTTGGGGTGGTGTTACAAGGAGATCTTAGGTGGAAACAAGTGCAGAGAGTAGTTTATAACAGCAGGATGGTTCTGGGTATGTGGGAAAGTGTTCTGTACAGAGTAACCCTGAGGTAAAGGAGAAGATGTATGGCAGTATGGTTGATCTAATACTAGAATGTGCTGCATCGTTTTGGGTCCCACACAGGGAAGTGGAGGTGAGAGAACTAGAAAGGGCAGGTGGAGATGAAAGGAGCAGGTCAGAGAAGATTAAGCTAATTTTAGGCCATCTCTGAAGGAGATGGGCTGCCATTCCCTGAACGAAAGGACAAGGGTTAAGAGACTCGTCAGACTCTTGAGAGTATTATATGAAGATGGAGAAGGGTGGGGTAAGATGAAGGTGAGGTTGACTAAAGGAATGTAGGCAGAGGTAGAAGGAACTATTCTGATGTTCCAGAGGTTTTCGAGGATGTTGACTAAAGAATGTAGGCAGAAGTATAAGATACAATTCTAACTTTCCAAAAGGTTTGGAGGATGGAGAGAAGGAGACAGTCCATGTTGGTGAGAGAGGGCATTACATAGGTTAGGACCCTTGAGATGAAGCCTATGGAAGACAACTGCTACCTGGCATCAGCCTAATTGAAAATTGAATGTTATGTTTGTGATTTTTGAACGATGGTATATTTGATTATAGATTTCAATGTTTTAACTCTGTACCTTCCATACACTAAGCGGAAACATTACAGAATAATTTACATTTTTGCATCCTTGTTGTAAAAATTTGTGTTTCGAAAAAGTGGAACGGGGTCGGCAGTCTATGCATTGGGTGTAGGTGAATGAGTGGAATTTAATTGTGCAGTTTTTTTACAGTGAAGCAGGTTAGAAGTGTTAGGAAGGACCTGAGTAGTAAGTGATGGGGTAGGATGAAATTACCACAAGGCATTTATGCAATTGCAAGTGTCAAGTTATTTTTATTAGTTGCTTTGTTCGAATTCATTTTCCACTTTCATGTTTTGCCAAATTATGCAGGTAGATTATTGTTTATGCTCTCATCTTTACTTAACTGGGTTGTGAGATGCACGATAACATTTGACTAATAAAAAAGACAATTTGTGATAAGTTTTAGATGTTTTATTTTGCCACAGGGAGAGTAGGTTAATATTTATTCCACACAAATTAGTAACAGTGCTGTAAACTTAGTTATACATAAAACTGAAATACAAAACAATCTTGGCCTCTGTGTTAATCAATGTAATGTGTACCTACAATAGTACTAGCAAAGTTTTAAAGCCTTGTTACCGAGATTTGCAGTGATTTTGAAAATATTTTTTTTATTGCTACCTAATAATCATAACAATTTTGCTCCACAGTTTTGACACTTATATTTTATAATTTGTGGCTGAATTTTGGTACAAATGTACTGAACAATTTTTTAGATTTCACCACTCAAAGTACCATGTTTTTTGTCATGAAAATAAGAAAATATTTTTTTGCTGACGAATGGTACATTATTTTTAAAAACACATCCACTGTATTGTGCATCCTGTGACTGCACATTGACTCAAATTTTTTCAAAGCTTTTGTTTAAAAAAAGGAATTTTTTACACAAGTGTGAAATAACTCGTTGACAAACCCTTTAGAGAGATGCAGCTGGCAGGGCTACTGGAGGATTCAGTGCTGGTGGTTAATGAGGGGAAGCAAGGGGTTTCCTGCTTTATATATTTTGAAAAGACTTTTGATATGCTACCTCTTGGAACAGTGATATGGAAACTGGTCAGCAAGGGGCTGGTTGGCTCAATATTTTTCCTAAAGGGAAGAACACGAGAGTGTGAACATGGTGGAAGAGAGGTAACGTTAAGAGTTCCATATGTTAGTGTGCTGGGCCCCTGTGTTTTTTGCCATTTCAGTGACTGTTCTGGTGGCAATGTTGACTGGTAAAATGAGGCTGTTTGCATATGATTGTGTATAGGGAGGGCAGAATTAGTTACAGGAGGATATTGAGCGAGTGGGTGGACAGAGAGGAATAAATGAAAATAAATATTCGGAAGGCATAGTAGGTCCACAAGGAAGAGACAAGATATTACGGCATGTACAAATAGCAGGAGATAGGGAAAGCTTCAGAATACAAGTACTTGGGGGTGATGATTCTGGTACAGAATATGAAAGAAGAGAGCAGTATCAAAGGGGAAAAAGGCCTTATGGGCAGTTCAGGATAAAGTGGCCACTAAAATAAGCCCTGTTAATTATCTATTTTCAGCTAATTCGTATCTTTCTGCATGTAACGGTGAGAGTGAGGACGAAAAAAATTCAGACCACTTATACTGTTAAATAGTCCGGAGGATATGTGTAAAATCCTGCATTTTTGTGAAGAAATCGTGAAACTTGGCATAGTTGCTCCTTAGAACTATTAAACACTACGGGCATCTTGAAAATTAATTTGTGCCGTAGTAAGAATCCTTATTCAAAATGTCTGATTTTGTAACCATATGTGGCTTTTTGTCAGGGGTTTACTGTTAGAAACAACTGTCAATGGCATTTTTAAAAATTTATTTAGACACTATAAAAGGTTAAAATAATATGTAAAACAATAGGGAACAGTTAACAAAATTTTTATTTTTTTATGTAGTTTAAGAAAAGAAAATGTATGCTTAGCATCTAGAAAAGAGATATTGCACAATCCGAGCTACTTAGAATCAAATTATCTCATTGTGGTTTAAAATTAATGATATTTTTAACTATTCAGACTAAAATAATTTCTAATGCAGATTTTCTAATTAATAAAATTAATCTCAGTAAAATCTGTAAGACTAAAAAAAATAACTTTGTTCATTTCAGCTCCATCATGTGGTAATTGTTTAGAAGAATGATTGAATTTGTTGGAATTGTTGAAAATTAATTCAAAATTTATAAAAAAATAATAAAAAGTTTCAATCCTGCAAACAAAATAAATAATATGGTCAATTCATGACATTTATTCCTTTTACCTCTGAGAAACTGTAATTTTTTTAGGAAATCAACTTAAAACAAACAAAAGAAGAAAAAAGACGAATTTTAATTATTTTTCTCATAAACAAGTTTATAAAGTATGTTATTAATGAAGGCATTTATATTATACCTGCTCATCTTTGGTTATTAGTCGTCATCCCCACATCCTCTACACTTACAGAGGTCTGTGCATCTCAGCCCTGCCTTATGACATTTACATCTGTAGCAGCAAGTGCGGCAGCTACATTTTATCATTTCGCTACAAGCGTTCGCTGCATTAGGTAATGTTGTCCACCTGCACAGAATGTCAAAAGAAGTACATACATTTACTTTATGCAAAAAAAATATTTTATTTAATTTGTGACTACCTAACATCCCACTTCAGTGTATCCAAGTTTTTTTCATCCAAACTTCTCTGGGCTCGGTAGTTCTGGGTTCCTTCCTATAGCCTGTCCCCAAACATGTCCAGCTTGGAAAGCAACATGTAGTAGCTACTGATAGAGTGCTGCTTGAGTTAAAGGTATGTTCTCAATTTCCCTAGTTCAGAAAAAAGTTTGACTTGCTGCATTTACATTTTCGTCGGTACATGATGATGACAAAGCGCTCCAGTGATGGCAACAAATCTTTGACATTTCCAGGCGAGGGCACTTGACTGAGCACACAAAGAGCACTTGTGACATCAGGGTACATGTTCCATGTAGAAAATGTCTATTTTTCCCTATGCCTCTGAACATGGAAGTCGTGTCACACCCCGTAAGTGCATGAAAAACATGTATTACTAAACTTCTCTCTGTACCTAAGGCATTAGCAATTGAAGTTGCATTAATAAAGCGATGCCATTTTCCAGCTCCAAAATCAACCCATAGCTGACAGGTTTTATGGTGTACAGCCAAGCCAAAGGCAAGGACAACTACATCTGTGTCAAAAGTTTTAATCATTGCAGTGTGCAGACCAGAAGAAAAACCAATATGGACATAAAGAATCATGCGCGAATCAGCTTCCTCGTGGTTGCAGGGGGTGATGTTGACAAGAGAAATGATTGCTTCCGAACAAAGAGCTTCTTGTCCCTTTGATACAATAACTGTTCCAGGAAAAAGAGTACCTGAGACTCTATTAGCGAGAAGTTCGAATAGTTCTTTTTTGTTCCCTTCCACTTTACTCCAGTTTTGACGAATTTTCTTGGATCCTTCCACTCGTATCCTTGTCCCCGAACCCCTTTCCTGGCGTGTTGTGTTCTTCAAACTATCAGGTATGTACACATAAAATATAATGTCAATTCTCTGTGTGCCAGACTGGAATTCTTTTTCAATGTTTGAGACAAAATCAGTGCAATAATCATCGAATTATGTGTCGGCATTGGCTTCGTGGAGTGAACTGAGACTGCACCATCAATTACTAGCATGTTGACTGGTGGTTTCAATATTATTGGGGCATCGTCGCTAGTAAGACATTGTAAGAATTGGAGCAAGTCAGATTTGTTGGAATTTAATTTTAACTTGACATTGTCTGAAAGTGAGGGAGGAAAGCCGTGGTTTTCATTTGAGAAAACTGTTGCAAGTCCCCCTCTCTAACTTGACAAGCTATGTACAATGAAGATAACAGATTCCTGTCTTTCTTTAGACCCTCAATATGCACTTTATCACGAGATTGAATTTTGATCGGTGGTCTGCTGAAGAGGGAAATGTTGTTCTTTCTGATGACATCTGAAAGTGGTTTAGAGCGTTCAACAATGCGCTCTAGCCAAAACTTTATAAACTGATCGTCGCCCATCTTCTTGATGTTTTTCATTGAACTAGCTATCTTTAGATCAGCAATTTCTCAAGAATCGAGAGTGAGAAGATCACCACTAGAGTCATCAAATGGGTTACCCATATCTTTCAGTGTTTTGACCAAAGAAATAACTTTGCAAGCAAACTTATTCTGGACACTTGGAACATTTTCATGGTGCCTAATGTCATCTGGTATGTCGTTGGATCTCTGCAAGCAACTGATGAATTGATTGACAACCCTCATCATTTAAGGTCCTGCTACCATCTACCATAACAAGGCAACACTGTTCTCTGTCAAACCAATTGCAAGACCTTCACTTTTCACCAAATCATTGTTTTGTTCGTGACACATGTCAATGGGCATTTTTGAAAATGCTTGACCACTCTAGTTACAATATCGTAGAATTTACATATTATTAATTGTTTACTTGTAATTAAATTGACAATGAATGTTCCTAATATGTTCAGTATGGTTAGATATAAATTTTTTAAAAATAATTATCGGTTTTCTGTTTTATCATACTTAATTGTGATGCTAAGAGATGCCTACACCAGTGATATTACGCGATATTTGTTCAAAATTTCACTATGTAGAAAATCATATTTTTGAAAATTTTTCAATGAAATTTCAATACTATACGTATTAAGAGCCATCCAAAACTCGCCACTCGTCATTAAAAATGAAACTAATCACTTACTGTATTACAAGATAATAAAAATATAAAGAAGATAAAACACATATGCATTAGCTTGTAAAATAAAACCACCAGAAATAAAAATATTTTTCAGATAAATTCATATATTTATATATATAAATTAACGATTACATGTACCATATATAGGTCATTTATGTTAAAATCGTTTTTGATACTATTATCATACACTGAAGTACAAAATAACAATTTGTTCTATACTGTATAATGTCGCTACTACTTACTGACAATAATGTTTCAGTGATATTCGTCGGGAAAAATCCCCATTTTGAAAAATGGTGCCTAATAGGGCCTAAATGATTTTTCGAGATGCCTGCAATCTTTAAATAACTTTTTACTGTCTAAGGTACAGTTCTGTAAAGTTTCGCGATTTCTTCACAAAAATGCACAATTCTGTGGTTTTCATGGATATATCCTCCGGACTATAAAGGAGTTGGGTTGAGCCTTCTGAAAGATCGAAGATTATAAAGGCTGGTCAGGATATATAAAGGGGTGAATAGAGTGGGAGGGTGTGGAAGGTTAAATGAGTACTTAACTAGGTTGTTCTACAGGGCTAGAGATACGAGTAGCAGAACGTTTCATGGGGTTTGAAAGACATAGTATGAGAGACAAAATGGTCTGGGAGTGTAATGATAGAAGGGGGAAATGGTGACAATGATGAGGGTGGGGTAGTTCAGGGAATGTCTGAAATGTGAGGTAGAGTAAGTAAGTATTCCAAGAGGTGCTTTCCACTCTATTAATGCCCAGTTGTAAGCCTGTATCTTTACTGTTTTATTTTATACAGTTGACCACAGCAGGCTTACTGTTGTGTTATAACCAAAACAGTCAACATAGTCCGTCCTTGTCCTCTACATTCTGAACCCAGGCTTTAAATGAAGCCTTGTAAACCTTTGAACATTTTTGATGTACACAGAAAACTAATGAATTTGTGATCTACGAGTACTAAAGATTTGGAAAGCATGTTTACAAATCTAACCTACGAGTCTCCTACATAGACGCGGAATTTATTAATGTATGGATCATCTATTTTCATGCACGATGCCTTAAAATAATACTTATTTGTCCCTATATAGTGTCAGCATTGCTCAATATACCAATTTCTAGTTTACAAATATTTCCGCGCGATTTCTACATTAGCCACAAGCTTGCCCATATATTTTCCCCACGTAGTTAATATTTAATAAGATTACGAAAAGACGGTATTATTAGCACAGATGGAGAACAATTTCAACACATTCAATATTTTACTGTTGAGTTTGACATCCCTAAATATTTCACTATAATACACTTAAACAAAACGTTTATTTACAGACATTGCCATTTTGCAGTTTCAAATCAAAACAATCGTCTGCTTGCAGCGAACTCGCAGCGAGTATTTTTTCGTTGCAACCGCTGCGGAAGCGCTGCAGCGCAGCAGTGGCCAGCGATGGCAGCTGAACGTGTGCAGCGTAAAGCGCTTCTGCAGCACTTAGCCCGCTGAAGATGCCCATCTACTCAAAGTGCGGTGGTTTGAAGTTGCTTTTTATTACACTGTAAGCATCCGTGACCGTATGAAAAATAAGTACCAAGTGCGTTTGTAAGCAATTTCGGTGAAGTGAGCTGTTTACATAACTTCACTATAGAAAACAACATAAATTTTTATATATACTTTCATGACAGCATACAGGCCTATGAAAATAGCTACAATTAGCAACAAAATCTATAGTTAGTTAAAAAAAATGTAAATATTGGTGCAAGAAGTGCAGAGGTGAGGGACTTGATATAGAATACTGTAAAGCAAAAAAAAAAAAAAATGGGTTGTCGACGTACCATGCCACAGGCCAGGTGGAGTTGCACCTGGTCGCAGCAGGTGTTCGCAGGGTGTGTCAGTGGCAGGTGTGCGCTGGTTGGTAATGGCAGATGTGCGATACTTGAGTGTGTGTGGCAGATCAGTGACAGTGGCAGGGCATGTGTGAACTTGACACCAACGTGTAACACCTGCCATCCCGGCCATCTGCCAGTGCAGGACACATGGTTTTGCTGCCCCTTCCTCTACCAGTGCATGAAGAAGGCAGTCTGGAAGCAGCGGCCGCGACCGACAAAACGAGAGAGACGTGGTGAGCTTCGGGACTCTGATTCGTTCACCGAGAAACGTAATGTGCGTGTGCAACTATCTGGCCCAGTGTTTTACTTTGTTTCGTCATTTGGAACTGGCTTGCTTAAAGCCCTAGGGTATGGGGGTGTGCACAGCCCCATAAGTGTCCATGTAAGGTGTAGTTTTCTTCAGATCCTCCCTGTGTTTTCCGATCCGCTACTTATTCGACTCGCCAGGTGAGAGAGGGGCACGCTGGCACGAACAGACCACGACCCGTCGAGCCTCGTGTTCCCGGCTACAGGCTTAACCGGGTGGCGCCCAGAGCATTCCAACGCAGCTCCGTTTCTACCTCACTCTCACTGGACACTGCATCAGGGTAAATAGACAAAGCTAGGTTCATATGTTAGAAATTTACCTATGTGTTGTGCTGATGGCTTAGTTACTTAGGTTATATTTTTACAAATTTCAGTCAATGTTTTCAGTAGTGTTTCTAGCCTATGTGAGACCCAGGGCATTAGCTCTCCATTTGGTCCCTTGTAATCGTAGCAACAAAAACCAGAAAAAAATATGTCGGTAATTAAATACAAAATATGTATGTGCACACACAAATGCACACACAACGTACATTCTTCCTGTATCATGTTCGTTAAATAATGGAAAATTCGAGCAATTTACACAAGTTTGCTTATAGGAAAGTGAAGTCACGTGTACTCTAGTAAATTATTTAGTTAGCAATAATATTAACGGAGTACATAAAAATTAAATTTATTACAGCAACCTATCACGAGTCAGACTTAAAAATTAACAGAAGTAAAAAATTAAGGTAATGTAAAATACTAACTTTAAATATTACTCATTATTCTTTGCACGTAAAACTAGATGTTGAATAGTTATCGAATATCTTAAACAGATATGATCTTATTCTTTATTTATTTTTTGTGCTACTCGGTTCATTTTTTTAATTCAAACACAGTAAACAATGTAAAAACTGTACTGATATACCTAACACTCATATTACATTGTCGAGGAATAATATATGCTAAAGTTAAGGTGTGTTAATGAGTATTCAATTATTTGTAGCCCCGAAAAATAATTTGGTGGTGAAATACAAACTTTAATGTGACAATGTAGTAATAACTGTAAAACTGGTACTGTAGTGACTTTTACACCTTACTTCAGCACCAATTTTCAAAAATAATCATCACGGTTCATTATTTCCTTATTGTGCCTGCAGCATCGGGCACCTTCAACGGGAAAATCTCTGCGGCAGCGCTGCAAGTGACCGCTACATGTAGCGCTGCTGACCCCGCTGAATGAATTACTGCAGCCCTGTGATTATCTTTGTACGAGGTTTCTGTTTGCTTACAAGTTACCATGTGTTTTTAATACATAACCTTACAAAATGTGCTCGCGACATCTTCATGCAGGTATCAACTTTGTACATACGTGGAAATTACTTAATTATTAAAATTATACACCATAATTCCTTGGCAATAATTGGCGAAGTCCAAGTGGGAAGTAACAAGTGTTTTGACTGACTTCACTTAAATTCGTATTTGCATATCTTCAAAGACGAGAATTAATAGTTTCGCTATTTTTAAAAACCAGATGAATACCTTCAAAAAGAAAGACAGTGGCTACACAATCTAAAAGTGTTTCGGCATATTGAAGTAGGCATACATACGAACGTCTGCCCCAACAGTGTTATATCTGGTAAGTAATGTGTTATTTTTTTTGTTTTCATTGAATATTGTCGTAAAACGTATAGTTTTTTAATAATATGAAAAAACCCAAAAGAGTAGTTTTTAGTGATGTTCAACAGAAATAATTACATCGTAGTGGGAAGTTGATTGGTTAAAAAAATATAATAATATGTAGGCAAGTCTGAAAAATGTAAAAATAATCATTTTTAGAACTTGCCATGGAAGTGAAAACTGAATTAACTTTTAGGAATGTTGGCCTAGCAGCATGAATATGTATTTCTACATACTGTAAGGGTTTATCAGTTCAACTATAGTTGTATAGTGTAGTACATTCATCCATCAGATTATTTTTGTGTAGGCCTGCATTTTTGCAAAAAGATATTGGGCAAGTCATGTCAACAAAATACAGTTGGTATGAAAATTTTATACAACAAAATGTAAATTCTTGACATGTCCCATAGTCCTGTGGCTACAGGCACACAAGTGAATTCAACGGAATGAGAAGCAAATAAATAACATACATAGGCTGTTGCTTTCATAAGAACATCATTCATTTGGTTGACCTAAGTTAGAGATTCAAAGAGAATTTTAGTAAGCTTGGGTCAGTGTGATATAGCATACGCTCCAAGCTTTAGGGGTAGGGCCTAGCTTAATGGCAAACACAACTAATTTGGGGGTTTATGGAAAAATGAGATTGTTTTAAAATGACTGTATGATATATGTAGAGATGGGTGGATGGAACGAGTTGCAGGATAACATTGGTAGGGTATGATTGTGCATTGAAGAGAACAAACTGAAATAAACTTGAC
>PNEQ01097306.1:0-17682 GCA_003012365.1 Medauroidea extradentata
TACCCAGCCAATCAGAAGGTCCACCAGGAGAGAGCCAGGATTGGCTAACCACCTCGGCCAATCAGGAGCAAGCAGGCCTGTGATTGGCCGACAGGCCCAGCCAACCAGGAAGCAGCCACCCAGACACCAGGGTATATAAGGACCTGCAACTCTCACATCTGCCAGTTGGTCTCCGACTCCGACTACCTGATGATGGCAGATGCAACGACTGCCGAAACGTCGCAAGACAATCCTCAGACGCGGCTCACACCCACAAGCCAAGAAAACGTTAAGTATATAATTTTATTATGAAGACTGGTGTCTGAAAGTAAACGGTAATTAAAATGTAACAGTCATTAAATATGTACTACGTATACACATTTATAGCAATTTGACCAAGTCACGACTATTCGCAATATATGGTCAGGCAGGTTCCAGAAGAACAGTAGTAGTGAGAGTGTGCTGTGTTGGCTGGAGGGAATAAACTCTGCCAAAGTTTGTTTCAAGTAGCTTCCCTGTCCACAATGTTGTGGTAGAGAAGGCAATGCATCACCGGGCTAATTGGTCATGTGCCTCAAGTCTGGGTACTCTGAACACAATTACCTAGACTTTAAAATTGTATTATAGTGAAACATGCCTACGACGTTCCCGCATACATTTAAATGGTTCAATAATGCAATTTTCCGTAAACACTGATATCCTAGAAATCTTGCAACCTATAAATGAATCTCTGTGTGCTAGTTATTGTGCTAAAGACATTGTTAATTCTTCATAATCTTTAAAATAAATAGCAAGTTCAGTAATTTTTGTTTGGTTGCCTCCATAGTTTCCAGGATATACAGAGAGTTGTCGAGATAGTTTTGTCGTTTACACTGAATTCTATGTTGAGTAAAAATCAGCTGTATAAAATCTCTATTTAACAAATTTACTTAAACAAATAAGTATTTTTTTGGTCCCTTGAGTTTTGTTAAATAGAGGTAGTATTACTAAACCTACAAAAAAAATTACTTTCAAAAATCCAAAATTTACAGGCTCTCAGGTCAACAAATATGGCATCTGCCACGTTTCCGCTTGTCATAGCCTACAAAACCAATTAGAGGACTAGATTTACTTTATATTTCATTGCCAATTCAATTTAACATAACCGAAGAACAACTGTGGTAACTGAATAAATATAAAATATGTAAGTAAGCGAAGTGAAAAATCATTGATCAGTAACCCTGCCATGAAGAGTAAGATCATTATTTTACGAACATATCACTTCGGAAGAGATTTGGCAGCATCAGCTGGATTCGGCTCGGAACACATCCGAAGAGTACCATAGCGGGAAACATTCCGTTATGCAGCATGCATTGCACACCAGAAGTGAAACACAACGGCAGACACTTCACTATGCCTAACTCACTTCCAAAACACAATTAATTTTTTGAAAATGTTTTAGGATGGCGTAGATTCATAATGCTAATTTGGACGACTTAATTCTTTGTCGTGATGTTTCAGGTGTGATAGTAATACATATAAAGAAGTTACACCTTTGCCCTGGGTTTTTTAAATATCTGAAGTTCAAAACTTTGACTATTGTTGTACTCAAGTAAATACAGGGATTTTATTATTTCCTGCATAACATCATGTAATATTAATTTGATGCTTGAAGTCAGACATATTTTTTTTTGCAATATTAACAATTTCTAGAAAAACTTCTTTGCATCGTGCCACCCCAGGAAGCCAGTTTAATACTGGCAAACCGTCGCAACCGCGCTTCCGCGGAAAAAATGTGTGTCGTCCCTTCGTGTGTACTTATTTATAAGTATCAACTGTAAGTACTTGTACTTCTGTCTGTTACATTACTTTATTAAGTATAATTAGTTATACATAGGTAGAAAAAATAGAAAATATCTACTAGTTTCAAATTGTACGTATGAACTTAGTTTTGTACATCAATCTTACATGGTCTAGTAAGTTCATGCTATGTTTCGATACTGTACCAATTATATAAGAGGCGTTCGCTTGATAGCCACGCGTGATGCGCAGTATTGGGCAAGGGGGCGGGGGCATCACAGAATGCGGTGTGTGGTGGTTCTGATCCCGACCACTAAATGTTTACCCTCGTCGCTAGCTCAGCCCCAACACCTTCAACCTCTCATCACAGCACTCGTCCCTTATCTCATCATAGTGAGGGGGGGGGGGTTCAAAAGAGAGAAAGGAGGCACTTATAATATGATGGAGGAATACTATACTGTCCTAAACTCGGTTAAAGAAATCCAAAGTTCCGACTTCATTAAACTTTATTTGCCGATAGCAACATGCGAGAGAAATACACACTCGTGGTTTAAACTTTACTTTAACTAGATCATACATCAACGCAATGGGCCATCCCGAACTACACTAGCCCCCCTTCTGGGCTAAATTCATATAGCAAAGCGCACCAAGTGGTACTCCGGCAACTCGCCGGCCAACGTCCACACGCACCCGCTGCCATCATGCTAAGAAGGAAGAAGCTGGTCCAGCTCTTCCTCCAGAACCTTCGCCGGAAGCACCCCAGGGTTACCACCTTGCCAAACAAAGTGGAAAATTTACCGTCGATACAGTTCTGGTTACCACGAATGGCGCTGGTTACCAAGTTCAGGGTTCCAAATACCACGAATAAATTATTATGACATGTATTAAACATAAAGAGGAGTCACAAATTACCAAATTACAAACCCTTCATTACAAGACAACAGTGCTACCACGTGGTAAGCGCATGCGTGATGTCATGTCCAAACATGTGACTGTCGTTCCAAATCATAGCTACCTCAACCAGAGGTGGGGGTTTAAACATACAGCCACAAACTACACCAAATGATCGGTCACCTTCTGTATCACACAACTTAAGCAATCAACAGCGGTTCGACCCATCTAAGATAAAACTACAATATTAAATAGATTAAGTCATAAGTCTGACTGTACAACCAGGATTCAAATCCTTCATCTCTCCACGTGCGGGACATGTCCCGTCAATCTGTGTCTGTGCCGACACATTCCCAACAGCCTCCACAGCCCTTAACACACTAGCACTCACTCCTAGGTAGGCCGGATCCCACACTGACACCGGGCGACTTCATACTCGCAGTACCATTGCTGCAACCGTAATTGTTATTTTATGGTGCACCCAGGGATCCTAGGGTCGCTGCTGACGTCATTGGCCATCATCGAAATTACCGTGCGGCAGAATACAAAAGCCAACTAGAAATAAATAGAGTGCTAAGGTCAGCAATTCCCTACAGGTGACCTTAACGGGTAGACACATCAGGGCAGATGTCTTTGACAGTTGTGTCTATTTTGCGAATATTCCAAGAGTAAATTAATCAAGACTGAAAACTAAACTATTGGATATTGTTGTTTTGTTGAATGCCAACGTTAATTCCATAGAGTAAGTCATTTTGTAATCCATGCTTTTATCATTATTAATATTATTTTTATTCTCTTTTATTTCATTTAATTAGCGGTCCCCCGACGTGACGATGCTCATCCACAAAATATTAATACAGTAGGTACTTTTATTAAAGTTAAACGGCCAAGAGAGATATTTTTTTTTACTTTTAGAGTTTTTTATGACGGGGGTTACTTAAAATTTTTAATTTTACTTTTATTTCATTCTTTTTAAAATACTCGCATACTCTAAATATTATAACAGATTTTAGTAGTGCAACAAAGCACATTTTGAGTTTCAATATGAATTTATTTATTATTTATATTTCTTTGTATTCTTTAACATTCTGTTTGTAAATAAGTTATTGGTACGCACTGATCACAAACAAAAAAAAATTTTTTTTGGGTTAGATGGTAATAGTAATTCTTTTATGTTTAGGTGATTATTTCGCAAAATTCGTTTATGGCCAAACCGTGAAGAGGAGGCGGGGTGTCTGATATTTGGCACATGTGGGCTGCCAGGATTTCAGCCCGGCTCACAACAGGCAATTAGAACTCGAGGGGGGGGGACGCTGCTGCTGCTACTCGCACATCATTGTCTGTGAGCATATGACGTCACGCAGTACAGTGTGCCACGCTACACTGCACAAACGACAGATGCAACTTGTCACTCAACTCTCACGTTTCGCAACATCACTGCAGTAAATTATACCAAAATTTCATGACCTGTCCTACACACTGTAGCGCTTCCTACAAACTTTTCATGTCTTTCGTTCGTGACTTAGTTAATTAGTAAAAAAATTCTATCATCGTAACTACATTTTCACTCAAAACCCAGCTGAAACACATTTCTAAAAACTGGTCTAAAGTAGCATGTTTCTACATAGGTATATGGAATTTTTATATCTATTACGCCAAAAATAATAGTTTATTTGTAATATTCTGCCATGAAATCACCCTTAAAGTGCAAAAGTTTTCTCGAGGCAGAATGGCAAGTTTTAGATGTTGCTCCTTCACGCCTCAAGTGTTACAGTAAACATTTTTGCAGCCTATTACTTCACACAAATTATAACGTACTTCATTCCAAAAAATAAATTAATATTAACTTAAAAATATAAAGTAAAATAGAAGTGACATTGTTATTCATTTTTACAGAACATACTTTATAGCCGAGCACTTTACCGAACCATATGGCAGAGAAGAAAAATATTAAACTCATAGACAAAAATTTCAAAAATTGATTTTCTGTCCGGCCACTATTACCATAACCATTTATCAAATACAAACTTTTTTTTACTGGACGTCTTATTCAGGTAGCTTCAAAATTGGTCATATTTATAATTCCGCAGTAGACGAGACAGAAAGCCGTAAACAAATGTACCCTCCCTATACGCGAGTATTCCGTAAGAGGAGGAATTACTATTAGAATTTACCATTCTATATCTATTTTTTCACTGAATTTATTGAGATATTTATGCGGCTTTTAATATTTAAGGTCTTACAAGTTATTTTCTTTTGTTTCTATATATTTAATTTATGTATAAATACATTTCTTTATATTTATAAAAGCCGTAATTTGAAGTCTCCTCCCTCCTTGTATACGGCCCTTACTCTATATAGGCCGAACACGATAAAGTGAGCACTGTATAACACGTTATTGTGAAATTTGTTCTAAGAAAAGAACAACGAATGAACTTCATGTACAAGTAACGGGTATCCACACATTAGTTAAGTTACCATTTAGCTGAAACAAGTTTGTGACTTAATATTTTCATTTTCCAATACAGTGAGATGAAGTAAAGATAAAAGTGTAAAAAAATCACAAACTATAATGCATTAAATGAATGGTGCATTTTTCTTAAATGTGAAACATTGTTATTTGTGAACCTTAAAAACAACTGAGCTATGATGTTAATCCAATGTGTGGACAGCTCTCTCCGATGTGATTTAGACTTGGCGTAACTTCCACGCAGCTACCCTTGTTTTTCTGTACCTACTTGATCCTTCAAGTGCTCAACACAGTAATCTAAAGGTAGGGTACATTTGTTAAAATTATGTTTATGGACTTTTTTTAATTTTGTTTTAAAAAAATTACAGTAATCCAAAGGGAAATCCCTTAACAGAATGTTTCTTTTAAAAAATGTTAATAAATCTACCAAAAGTATTTTTAATGTTTAGACATGAAAACTGCTAAAATAGCACCATTTTGCACCTTGAAATCCAAATTTTTCCTGGGGAGGAACCCCATACTCCCCTCCTTTTATTGGGGGATAAGTGTTCCTCGTATGCAGCCCTACCTATGTCAAAATCTACGAGCCGCGCCTGGACTAGGAGAAAAACTAAAAAAGCTTAAAATGAAGCCAAAAGGCGCAAATTAATGCAGCCTGAAGATTACACTCCTAAAAGACAACAGTTCTTGCTATCTGAAGCTACTTGAAAGGCTGAACTGCGCAGTCAAGAAAGTCCACAAGACAGTGTCGTTTGGAGAGGTATGCGTTGACTACGACTTTGCATAGGTCTAAAGAAAGTTACCTATGTACAATGTAGTTTACGTCAAACAATAAATGCTAGGAACACCAGTATTTCACGATCAAATGGTACTCTAAAGCAGGGATCGGCAACGTGTCGATCGCGATCGACAGGTAGATCACGACAATATATTTAGTAGATCGTGAGCGTTTTTGAAAATCTATGAATTTTTCGACCCATTACGAAACAAGCAAGGCTCAAAAGAAATAGCTTACTAGAATAGGCCAAACCTCAGTTAACAGTTGAAAAACACATTGTTCACGAAAGATACAAATCATCCATAAAAGGTAATGGGTATAAAGCAGTTGCTGTCCGCATTATAAAACTTTTGAGTTATTCTACGTAACAATCTTTGTTACGTTCCTCCAAACAATTAACAAACACGGAACTCAGTTCAGAAGCGCAGCCATCTTGACCCTCAGCAATGTTAACCAATGTCGCAGACGTGCGGCTAAATTAAATCGTTTGCTATGCATGCTAACATTAAGAAATTATGCTAGTAAAAAATCTATTTAATGCGAAGTTTACGAATTGTATCTAGGAAGTAGTAAAATTACTTTCATAACAAGATATTTTTTTATATGCAACGTGCTTAGAAAATTTTTGCGAGTGAAAATATATTGGCCAACCTGCATTGATTAAAACGAAGAACGGAAAAACAACATGTATTATTCACGAGATGTTTTTGTTTGTAAAATTGTAATGGTCAGCGTTGCCAAAATGTGTGTAATTACACAAAATGTGTGTAATTCTGGCAGGTGTGTGTAATTTTTATGTAGTGATGCCTTTGTATAATTTTTGTGTATTTTAGAAGTCTCCCCCAGTAGAAGAATATTTCTGTTAGTCTGTTTATCTCGTTCATCTCCAAATCCAAAGATATTATTATTTAGATATTTCTCTCGTATCTATATATTATGCTGTATTTGTGTATATTCAAAGTGACATTATTAGATCGCCATTTTCATTCTGCAATTTTCATTTAAACTTAACAACATAAAGTGATTTAAAAATAATTCTCTTCTCAGGAAGGCATTTCTATTTGACGACTAATATTGTATATTTGTGGTGGTAAAGGTGTGTGTATTTTTGTGTAATTTTGCTTCAGCGTGTGTGCAATTCTAATTGTCAGTTCTCGTAAAACTGCCAGGTTCATATAACCTCAAACTTAAGCTTTCAGCTGTCCACACCGGCGCATATATATTGTTTTCTGACATTTGTATGACATTTGTTGACCTTGCAGCAACGTTTGTTATTATGTTTTAAGTTTTTTTCGTAATTATATAAAGGCAGTGTGATAAAATAATCACTTGTAATGAGTGCTCCACAGAAACAGAAGACTTACAATTTTCATGCGGAATGGGAGCATGACTTTTTCGTCACTGAAACAAATGGAAAATGCATTTGTTTATTGTTCAAAGCAAATATTGCCTTTGTAAAAAAGAGCAATGTTCAAAGACATTTTGAGACAGTACATGCGAACGTAAATAAAAGAGTTTCTACCAAACTCAGAACTGAGGCGAGAGAAAATAAATAACTAAAAATAAAAAATATGTTGTCTTTACAACAACACATGTTTACAAAAGTGACAGATAAGAGGACAGCAGTTACAAGTGCTTCTTATTGCATTTCCAACGTGTTAGTAAAACATAAGAAGCCATTTGAAGATGGGGAATTTTTTAAAGAGGCATTTCTTGAAGTAGGCTATGATCTGTTTGAAAATTTAAAAAACAAAACTGAAATAATGGCTGCTATTCAGTCCCTGAAACTTTCGACAAGAACTGTCACAAGAAGAGTTGAAAATATGTCAAATGATGTCATAACTCAATTAAATAAAGATTTGGATGTGTGCTGTTACTTCTCTCTCCAATTGGATGAGTCGAATGATGCAACTGGTGTTGCTCAGTTACCAATTTTTGCAAGACTTGTGTTCAGTGACTTCTCAGTCAAAAAAGAATTGTTGAAACTGATTCATTTGAAAGGCCATACTAGAGGTGAAGATATTTTTTTGCTATGAAACAGTTTCTTATTTCTGACAAAATTCCAATTCACAAGCTTGTGAGCATTACCACTGATGGAGCACCTGCTCTTGTTGGTTCAAATAATGGCTTCTTAGCTCAGTGCCGTAGAGATGAAAAGTTGCCGAAATTTTTGTCATATCACTGCATCTCTGTGCGGAAAGTTTCTGAACATGAATGAAACCATGAGAGTGGTAGTGCAGGTAATCAACAAAATACGAGCCCATCCTCTCCAAAGATGACTCTTCAAGGATTTGCTGGATGAACAGCTGCAGTATGGAGAGCTACTTCTGCATCGTGAAGTGTGTTGGCTGAGTAAGGGCAAAGTTCTTCAGCGGTTCATTCAATTGTTACCTGCAATTACAGCATTTTTGAAGGACCAGGATAACTCCTTGGTAAATTATCTTGAAGATTCAAAATGGCTTCATAATTTAGCTTTCCTAGTTGATCTTACAGAAAAACTAAATGATCTGAACATTAAACTTCAAGGGAAAGATAAGGAAATTGTTGAAATGATATCTAAAGTAGACTCTTTCATTGGAAAACTTAAGTTTTTGGGAGAAAAATCTAAGAGGAGGAGATCTAAGGCACTTTCCTACACTGAAAGTACAAGTAGAAAAACTGGAAATCCCGTATTAAAAAGAAGAACATATAAAACTAATGTCTCTTTTGAAAAATGATTTTGATTGTAGATTTTCAGATTTCAAGAAAATGTCTGTGATATGTCAGTTTGTGTCTTTTCCATGGGCCAACCTGAATATTGAGGATTTGACCTCGACCATGGAGACGACGTTTAACACAAATAGAACAGCTGCAGCACTTGAAATCATTACTTTGAGAAATGACTTGAGTGTGAAAAGTGTTGCAGAACCAAATACATGTTGGTAAGTCATTCCTCAAGAGAAATATCCAGCGCTGACTGATGTTGCACTTCAAATTAGAGCCTTGTTTGCTTCAACATACCTATGCGAGTCTTCATTTTCAAACATGAACTTCATAAAAAATAAATACCGAACAAGGCTAACTGATGAACATTTGGAATCATGCATTTGACTCTGTGTAACTAGCTACTCTCCAAACATCAAGGCCATTATCAAAGAAAGTTCCTGCCAAGTTTCGCACTAAGAGGAGAGACTTATCAGTGTTACTGAAATTTTCAGTGTTTCATCTTAAACCAACAGACCGATTTTCAATCAGTTATTTTTTAATTATATATTTATGTAACTATAAAAAAATAAGTAGGCTATTTACAATCGTTAGAAATAAAACAAAAACAGAATGTATCTTGTATGAACGTGAAATATACATTACAAGGGAACAGTAGATCATTTCAATTAGCGAGAGCTTACTAGTAGATCACCAGAGTTTCCAGGTTGCCTACCCCTGCTCTAAAGCAACACTTAAGCGGCCTTAAGTCGTGTAAAAAGTTTGCAGAGTGATGCAATCTGTTAACTTAATAAAAGTAATTTAATAATCTTCATGAATATCTGCTTTAGCTGAACTGCAAAGATTACGAGACGCATTACCTTAACTATTAAATGTACAGTATTCATCGTTTACAATAAAAATTACAACAATGATTATGTAGCTGCATTCAGCACATCGTTGCTAAGCAACACTTCCTGGAATAAATAGTTAAAAATTACACTAGACCCCCGATTTTACGAACCCTGGATTTAACGAAGGTAGCGATTCTACGAATACAATCTCAGGAACCCTCAAAAATAAAATAACAAAATTATATGACAAAAAAAATGGTAAGCAATTACGTTGATAATTAATAAAACATACTGTATCTAATTCACGGCATTAAAATATGAATCGTAGAGATGCAGTTATTACTTGGTAAGTTACAATATTAAAAATAAAACAAAAATAGCGAAAATCCATTAAAAAATGCGGCTGTTACAGTTTGAAAACCGCGCGGCGGCGCCTGTGCCAATCCGGCAAGCCTGTCTCCAACTACGACATATTAGGAACTATATTGAGGTCGTACTATAGACGCAAAGTTCCAGGGCATGCGCATGTGCTCATTTAACCATAGTACAGCCTCCTTCTAGGCTGTTTCACGACGTCTTATATCTCTCTCGTCTCGCTCCAAATGAGTTTACTTTTTTACACGAACCCTATAAATAATAGCGTGATAGTTTTCTTTGTTGCGTTAACACCATACGTACTTAAAACAATTAAATTTGCGCATAATTTGCTTAAACAATGCTTTACTGCGTGTCGTAAAACGTGAGTTTCACAAGTGAGCACGATAATAGCGCTACCTATTTTCCACTTGTAGAAACATTTGTCTCCCGATATGTCGAACTTGGAAAATAAATAGTAGACGTTCGTGTATTACGTAATCCCGGAACTCCTAATTTATTTTTACCGCATATACTGGCAGTGAAAGTGATTATTTTCAGTCACTTATACATGTAATTCTCAACGATTTTAGGTAAGAACGTCACAAAATGGCGTTTTTGGAACAACGTCGGTATATGCTACGGTGCCGCTATCTATCTTCCATCTTGTGAACGTTCGTACAGTTGCGCTATCTGTCCGCTCTGCACGCTACTAGTATCTACGTTCTCATACAATTCATCAACAACGTCGAGGGAATGTTTTTAAGTTGTTAAGTTATATAAAACTGCGCAATGAATTAATACATCTGCTTATTCCTTTTTTCTTTGGTGAATAATTTACAAGGGGGCATTTTACTAGTACGGAACGCCTCCTTTTTTTTTTTTTTTTTCTCCCAATTAAACGCTATGCAAGTCGGGCTATTCGCTCGTGAGAAGGCACTCGACAGCTAGGTTTTCTCTTTTTTTCTAGGACAAAGGGTTGATTATATCTATTGTTTAGCGGTGTTCTTTAGATCGTAAGACGTCTGCCTATTGATATAAATTTATATTTCAACTATCACTTGCGTTATTTTTCCGTTAAATGCTACAGAAGTCGGTCTATTCGCTCGAGAGAAGACACTCGGAATCTCGATTTTCTCATTTTTTTTAGGAAAAAGATTGGTCATATCTATTGTTTAGTGGTGTTCTTTTGATCATAAGACGTCTGACTATTGATATAAATTTATATTTAAACTATCACTTGCTTTAATTTTCCGTTAAATGCTACGGGAGTCGGGCTATTCGCTCGAGAGAAGACACTCGGAATCTCGATTTTCTCTTTTTTTGGGGACAAGGGTCGGTCATATCTACCGCTCAACAGTGTGACGTCTGGCTACTGATATCAATTTATGTTTACATTATTACGTTAATTAATTTCCCGCAAAACACTACGGAAGTCGGGGCCTAGAGAAGAGACACTTTGCAGAAAAAAATGCAATTTTAAAATTTTCTGTTAAGGAGGGGGGGTGGCAAAATAAGACGCTACCGAATTTACGAAGGTAGCGATTTTACGAAAGAGATGAGAGGAACCGTGAGTATTCGTAAAATCGGGGGTCTAGGTAGAAAAGAGCTCATTATCTTTAAATGGCTTAACAGTTTTCCGTAAATCATATCCAAGAACCATCTCGATCACGTCAGCTTTCAAACAAAAAAATAAATAAATAAAAATTGGTCCATTTGTTTAGGAGCTACGATGCCACAGACAGACACACAGATACATAGATAGACACGTCAAACTTATAACACCCCTCTTTTGCATTGGGGGTTAAGAATTAATGCCATGGCCATTGTACAGGCACACGAGAAAAAAAAGGATCACAAATATTTAATGATATTAATAAAGAGTTACAGTTTCGATCACTTGAATATAAATGGAAAAACGTATCACGCTTTTTGAAATGCATGATGGGTTGATTAAGAAAAGTAGCTCTCACATGTTTATATTTATCAGGTGACTTTTATTTCATTTGTACTTCACAAGATGGTATTTTGTAATCAAAAATGTAAATGTTTATATAAAAAGCAGTCAGTGTTTCATCACACAACACTATGAAGAAGTTGCTATTTTTCCTCAACATGGACAAGATGTTTTTGCTAATTGATCCCTTGAAAAACGTATCAAGCATGTTTTACTGTACAGTACCTATTTTGTTTAATGTATTTCAAGTACCTAATAATGTAAAGTGCTGCTAGATGCTAATTTGAAGCAGACAATGGAATTCTGTACAACATAATTTTTCTAGAATCTCTAAGTTGTTTTTGACATGTAATGACTACAACTAGGAGACAGGCTTTTTTAATCCCCGGAAGATGGAAAGGCACAAGCTGGCTTCCAACAAGCTGAGACGATCGTTGCGAAACTTACGGTGGTGGGCGGGTCTGTTGCAGCATGCCGACAAATGAAGATATATATTCCCCGAGAGAGTAAAACTGATTGCTGCATGCCTGAGGAATGCTGAAGCGACACGCTTAAAACCAAAAGCTTTGAAAGGAAAAAACTCGAGTCAAGCCGAGCAAGTAACTCGACTCATTATTCAAGTTTATTTGGCTCGACACAGCGAAACTTGAATGGAAATTCCGAAAAACTCAAACTAAAAGTTAATGAAATGCCACTATAATTAATTTCGCCAATGTACCCCACGCACATTTCTGGTAGAAAAATTCATGCCACAAGGCTTATCACTTTGGCATTGTCTGATAAATACAGGTGCGCCACGCGCTGCAGACCTGCAGAGTTCATTGAACAGTGGCGGGGACGGCAGCTGTTTCAGCTGTGATGTCTGCTGCGGCAGAGATGAGCATACAAGAAAGGCACATTATACGTCCCACCCATGGCAACAGCGCTAGCCAATTGACGACGGATAGGTTCAGAGTGCATGTGACTGGCTGATGATTCACGCAGTGGGCGGAGTCACGTAGAAGCTTCCAAAGGTTGCCCATAGATGGCACCACTTTCGGGCATTCGCATGACGTCCAGGGAAACGTTGGAAACGTTATGAACAAGAACCTACAGTATTTTCTGGAACTTTAACAAGAGAAAATTCAAAATTGGCAATGTCATCACACACACGGCCATGTGGTACAGTATTTAAAAAAATATGGTAACAAACGTTCAACTACTCACCACTGCAATGGCATTGGAAGCAACCATCGCAACTGGAGTCAAAACAGCCAGGTATGCCACATTAGCCAACACGTATATCAGCGTCACAAGCGGCAGGGAGATGTAAATGGCACGTGGCAGATTACTGCAAGCAAACATACACCCAAGTAAACTAAGCTCCCTATTTAAAGTTTTATTAATGTTATACACTGTATCTATCTACCGTATAAATATGTACCAAAGTAGATTATTAAATAATTTTATATTGCACCTCTAAATCAATAGGGACACAATTCAAAAATTGGTTATTTTGAATAAGGCCTATTTTGTTATGTATTATTCAATGATCTTTCTAATGGTAACACCAGCATTTATGTAGCTATAAAGATTGCTGTAATTCTGAGTTGATTCCTTATCACTGCAATTTATCTAAAATTTAGGACAATGTATTACCTATAATATACAATTGGTAAAGTAAAAGAAATAATTGTTTTAATAATATTGGAACAATAATGGTCGTATTATGTTCACACTGACAGTTTTTATAGCCCATCTCACTCTTGAGTAAACTTTCAACACCGCTATTGTGAAGTGCCTGACCTTACCAGCAGGTTTCCTTTTAGATTTATCGCTTAAAGTATGTTGTTTTCCAGTCTTTGATAAATACCGGGATATATTGGTTTGCTGGTAAGTGCCTGAGTACTAATGCCAAGTCCATCATTGATTTATTTTTATGTGCAATTCAAGGAAGTTATTTAAATGATATTTATTTTTCTGGAAGAAACAGTCGCCCGGCTACCCTACAAGACTGTCCTATGCTAGTGGATGTAACTTAAAGTTCATGTGTTATTGTGTTTAGGTAATTAAGTCTTATGTTTATGTTACCTAACATTTAAAGTAACTGGTAGTATTTTGCGACCACGTGGCAGGTTTTAAATAAACATAAGATATTTGTGGGAATATAGAAACTGTTTTTAACAGTTACTTGCCTTAAATAAGATATTGAAAATGTTCCGTGTAAATAATCAGGGAGTGACGAGGGTAGCCGAAGCAGGCCCAGTGCGGCCGAAGTTGCCGCCACCTAGCGATGTTCTTGTGGGATTTTTCTTTTTGTCTTGTACCTGCTGGCGTGGAGCGAGGGTGCCAGGCATCTCGGAGCGTAAGATGGCCGTGTGGCAAGGGCAGTGCCTGGGGCGTTAGCAAAACGGGATTTTACCCAGCTATGCTTACCGCTCTTTCCGTGTGACATATGTTTTTGCACTATCGTGATATGCGTGCAGGCAAGTGACGCTAGTAAACAGCGAGGACGTAAGCTAAGTTTATCTGCCACTTGGCACATTCCGGACACTGAACGCTGTTTCGGGCTCTCATCACGAACTAAATAAGGCAACTTTCAGGTCAGGATGATGAAGGGTGGATGAGATAAAGACTGATGTAATTTTGTAGCCACCACGTGATCCGCCAACCATAATTGTAACTGTTGTTCAAAGAAGTAGTACCTGGAATAAAACATCTCATCACCTACTCGCCGCCTTTCTTATTTACAGCTCGTGCTTCGAACCCACGATTAATAACCTGTGAGCTAGTCTCCCATCTCTACTGTTGTGTGTGTGTGCGCCCGATGTAAAGAAGGTAGCACTACACTATATCAGAACCATACTTATTTAGTTGTGGCATTATTAATCTTGAGGTGCAATGTTTTTTTTATGTAATAAGAAATATAAACTGTCCAGCCTTAAAATTATTTTAATGAACAGTACTTTATTAACTGTAATAACAATGAAGAGCTGATAAGTAATCATCAGTTATTGTCTACACTTCCATAAATAGATCCTGTTTTATAACAGGAAATGGGATTAGTTGCATTCTAAAAAAGAATTACTTAACTTGTACATAATGAACCTACATCAACATGTCACACCTTACATTTTGACTTGCAATGTGATATATCAACTTCTAGGAAACTGATAGGTACGTAAAAGTATTAAGTTGTTAAAAAATGTTTGATAGGTAATTTTACTATCATTCACAGACGAGGACCAAGGAAATAATTGAGCTGGGCTAGCTCACTCTCATTGTATTTCCTCAGGACTTAGTGATATAATGTGTTCCTCACCATATTCGTTTCTGAGAAGATTTGAATTGTGCACCTACGAGCCCTCGCCAATGAACTCGTTAGTCCCCCTCTTCTCTACCGACGTCATATGTTCGTACCGTATTTTACTTTTCATAGCATGTAAAAAATTAGGGGTCGTCTTACAATCGAGAGCAAATTTTTTTAAAGACCGTTTTGGTTGTATAACCTACACTAACAAAGGTTGTGTATGTTCCTACTGGGTTATCATAACGCCATAATATTTAAATGGTATATATTCATCATTGAAAGAAGTACTACATACCGGTCATGATAAATACGCATGCATGCGTTTATTTTGCCTAAAATAGTTTATTTACGTTAACGTGCCGCCAACTTGCGATACATAAACAACCTCCATATTCATAGATAACACGATACCAGAGAGTATGCGGCACTTATTACGCTTCACGCTGTAGTCATGCTCCAGACTGCCAACGACACAAACCGAAAAATGTGTACTTCTGTGTCAACATAGATTTTTCTCCGGAAAATTTAATACCACCTTTCCTAATATTGTACTTCTCTGTGGCCATCTCAAGACAGACAAAAGAAAAGCGAGACGGAAGTCGGACATTGAGTTTGTTGACTATACGGCCATGGCTGATCGTGTGGAAAAACGTGGAACAAGTAGTAAAGCGAATTTGAATAAAGGTGAAAGGTGCAGTCATGATAAAAACTTTAAACTTATGGCAGTGAAATATGCAGAAGGAACCATCAATTGCGCAGCAGCTAGAAAATATGGTGTTACCGAAGCAAATCTTCACCGCTGGAGACAACAAAAGCCACGACTTCAAGATGCTAACACAACCAGAAAATTGTTCCGTGGACCCTAACATGGACTTTTCTCGAGGTCGACAGGCAAGTTATCGAATTTGTGCGCACTCAAAGGAAAAATGGGCTACCCGTTTCTTATATTTCGATGCAATTAAAGGCACGCGAAATCGCAAGAACTCTGAACATCGCTGGCAGAGACTTTAGGGCAAGTAGAGGCTGGTACACGAGGTTAATGAGAAGAAGTGGTTTTTCTCTTCGACGAAGAACATCATTGTGTCAGAGGCTGCCTGCGGATTTTGAAGAAAAGTTGACAACATATCAAAGATATGTTATTAACTTACGAAAAAGCAACAACTATCTCCTAGGCCAAATCGGTAATGCCGACGAAACCCCAGTGTACTTCGACATGCCCTCAAACTACACCATTGATGACCGTGGGGCAAAATCAGTCACAATAAAAACGTCTGGTAATGAAAAGCTACGTGTGACTGTAATGCTGACAGTACTGGCAGATGGCAGGAAGTTGCCACCATTTGTCATTTTGAACAGGAAAACAATGCCTAAAGAGCAGTAGCCTAAGGGTGTTGCAGTAAGGTGTCAACCTAAAGGATGGATAACTAACGAGTTGATGAAAGACTGGTTAGGAATAATTTGGGGTAGAAGGCCTGGTGCAATGCTAAAGCAACGAGGCATGCTTGAATTAGATGCCTTTAAAGGACACCTAACACAAGACGTGAAAGAGAAAATAAAAGACCTGAACACACACCTGGTGGTTATCCCTGGGGGATGACTTCTAAACTACAAGTGCTTGATGTAGTGGTTAACAAACCTTTCAAGGATAACTTGAAGCAGCTGTATTCTGAATGGTTGTCAGCAGGTGACCACGAAAAAACTCTGACAGGGAAAATTAAGAAGCCAAGTGTAGCACAACTGTGTGAGTGGATCATAGCAGCATGGAACCTGATAAGGCCTGAAGTGATAGTAAATGGCTTCAAGAAGTGCTGCCTGTCCAATGCCATGGATGGGACAGAAGATGATTTCTTGTGGAATGATGGAGAGGCTGTAGACAGTGCGAGTGATGCAGAGAATGAGGACAGTGAAACTGATGAGCTTGGGAGTGACACTGAAGAAGAAGAAAATGTGTAGTAATCAAAAAGAAATAAGTACATACTGTTGAAAAATTGGCTTAGGCCCGATTTTTTAAACAATAATATGGTATTTTGAAAATAATAGAAAAAAGTGTTGCATCATTAAGTTTTATGAAATCAGTAATAATCAAGCAGATTTAAGTTTTTTTTTTATTAATAAAATGGAATATTGGAATAGTATTATGTTCATAATTTTTTTGTGGAGTTCTGCAGTGTCACCATAGGAAAGCAGTTGAGATGGTGACTTTATTTTTTCTTCAACATGTTCTCATAATAAGGGGGTCGTCTTACATTCAGAGTCGTCTTATTTTTGGGTGAATACGGTGACGCACCCTTGTAGGTGTTTAGTTAATATTTTACGCTCGGCCCCGTAATTTGCTTATTTTGAGAGTTAGGCCTATTGTATTTACGCCCAAGGGGACCTCTAAATACATATTGTGAGCCGTGTTGTCCATAAACGTAATATTGAGAATGTTGTAAAAGTTGTATTTACCATTTTTGTGATTGTACTTGTTGATGCCCGCCCGCCATATTGTAAACATACAGGACGCTACTCTAAACAAACCAGGCGGTAAAATTATAAAAGTAAATACATGTAAATATGGGCATTCACGTAACTATCTTGGATTTGTGTGTCTAATTTATTATTTGTGATATATTTTTCAACAACACGGACATTTCTGTCAGCCCCGCG
>PNEQ01097313.1:0-13052 GCA_003012365.1 Medauroidea extradentata
TGTGAGCAAGGCACATACAGTTTTCCATGCGAGAAGCATAGGTTTCCCTAATTCAATCCACACACTTGTAGTGATTGTACCTGCGCTTTGTTGATAGTCATTGCAAATGCAAGTCGCACCAGAAACTCAAAGCGTTTGAACTCAAGTGGCATATCTGTAGGAATTACTGGTATGCGCTGCAGCAGTACATCTTCTCCCTTAAATTTTCCGGTCAAAATCATTGCTTCAATGATACTTTTCATCATCTTTTTGATTGTAAGTCTGGTACCGCTACAAAGTCGCGATGGATAAATATTTCGGGGACGAATGATAACCACGCCAATTTTAATATCAAGACGTGCGGCAGTATGCCTGGTAAATCAAGTGCATTTAAGAATTCAGTCGGATAATTTACTACTTCGTCTTTATTAATTTCAGTATCTATGGACTTATAAATTGTTGTCTCGCCTGGTATTGTGTTTAGAATGCTGTAATTAATGGAATTGACATCACTGTTTTCGGTTGCAAATATAGCGCGTTCACTAAGCCACTGATGACTCTTGTAGTTCTGTGCGATATTCTGAAAAATGTTTTGAATAAATTTGTCTGTGCTTGCCGTGATTTTACAAAATTTGGTTGGCAATGCGATACATTGCATGGACTTATCAATTGTCATTTTCCCTTTTCTAATCTCTAACAGTTGTTTTGCGAAACAGTCAGCGGATGTATCATTTTGCAGCCTACTTGTACACACATATTGGTGTTCACAGCCAATTTTCGGATGTGTCGCCATAAGACTGATGATTTGAGACATGCATTAAGTTCATTAACGGCTCTTGACCGTGGTTTAAAGGGCAGAGTCATCAAAAATCACCAAATAATAAAATGACTGCACCACCAAAGAGCTGTTCGTTCCCTTCTCAAATCTTGTAATCTACGATAAAGCGCTTCTAAAGTTTTTTTTTACTGTAGTACATTCATACCATACAATGAGTTTAAATGATTGGAATTCTTTACCTGTTCCAGAATTATTGCTGATATTGCATGTTGGTGCTGTGGCGACATGCCCTCTTACGTAGGATGTGTATCACATTTGCCTCATCCTTGGTTTGTAACAGAAGTCAACACAATATTTACTAATAAAGGGCACATCGCCGGAAGGGCCATTTGCTAGATTACTGGTTCTGAGCTTAGTAAAGTAGAAGGAAATCATTAAATTTAAATGTTAAATTCAAAATTTATATTACAACAGTCATTCAATAGTGATTATTCACCGGTGCGATTATTAAACAAGTAAATAAAATATTCCAAGTTAGTCTATGCACACAAATAGTTAAACGTATAAGTTCTATTTCCTTCGGTTTGCCGTTAATTATGCAGGTGATCCACAAATGTTAAGTTCTTGAATAAAATGGAAAATCAAGCCAGATTACTTAGCTTATAGACAGTTACAAACACAAACCTTGTTAACTGTAGATCTTCCAGGTCATGTATTTTCATAATAGAGTTGCCGCGATGTGTAGTTGTCCCATTATCTTCACGTATGGTGCCGCACTAGTTACGTCACTATATAAATTGATGTCCACAGTATTTGTCGCAATTCCTGATGCTTGTAGACTTTGCTGAGAGTTACGTTAAGGCACGTTAATTGAAGCCATGTGAAATCAACCAGAGGCTTTAACCGCTATGTCTCAAATTTACATGATTTTTTGTATATTAGTTATACCATATTAATATATTATAAATATGCATCTTTTAATTATTTTTCTTAGATAGTTTTTTATAAAAAAAATTTAAAAAAAGCAGATATAGCCAATTTTGTGACTTTTGCATCACACAAGCTTGTAGATTCGCAACCAATAGTCCTATAAGGCTGTTTGGAAGTTCATTTTAAAGTTCATTGAATGGGCTTTAATTTGATATGTGACATGACTAGGTTCAGTAAAAAAGTTATTTTAATTTTTTTTTTTAATTTTTAATTTTGAAAATTTAAAAAACACCATTACCAAATTTATTTTAAAAACTGTATGTTATTTTGACATATGTAAGTCAGATATGTGCCAAATTTCAGGGTGGAGAAATGATGGGATCATAAGAAAGAAAAATTAAAAGTTATGTAGATGGTGACATACATGTGTGGACAGTTGGAAGGCCTATCAACAGGCAGAGCTCCTATTTCCTTGTTGTACCTTCTTTATTCTTTTCATTTTACTCCACATCAATACTTAAATGTGTTTTACATCCATGGAGATTTGATTACGTTTGTTTTTATTACTTGTAAGTACATATTTGTTTATGACATCTTACTTCAGTCTATGCATTGTTGAAGATTTTAAAAAACTGAGTCAGCACACTGATTAAACTGGGCTAATCAAGTTATGGTCTTGAAGAGTGATATTTAAGTTATTGTTAGTTTAAAAACTCTGCTAAGTGTCTATGAATTTGTTCAATTCACTTTCAGTACTGTCTAGGTTATATTAGATTGACTGATTGCAGCCTGTTGGTGTTTATTTCACTATGACTAATCAAGATAAAAAAACACATTGGGTATTTTTTTCATTGAAGTGTTGTAATCCTTTCGTACAAAAAGGACACAGTCAATCAGGTAAGCTAAGAAATGTAACTAATTGGATATGTTCCTTAGGATGTGAAGATGTTGTGGAAGGAATGAAAATTTGTGATGGGTGTAGAATAAAATTTAACAAACAGTATAAAAAAACTTTAGAAACAAACTATGATGGCTGTAATGAAGATATTGTAATGCCAGAGAGTAGCAGACATGACTCTAATTATATAAATACTGATTCATCATTGGAGTTGTTAAATAAATCATTGGAGTTAGTTGGAGAATCGCCGATCAAGAAACTAAGACTTAAAGCTCAGTCTTACACTAAACAAAAACTTGAACGAGTTAAAGCAACATTTGAAAAGACATTTATTGGGACTCCGACAGAGTGTGATACAGAAAAATCACAAATTGAATAGGCTGAATCGGAAATTATTAGTCAATTAAAACTGTACCATCACCGCCCCTCCATCGGGGCTAACCTCGATATGGTGATGGCACCTAACAATTATCACAGCAGCAGAGGCAGTAACGAGGGTTGCGATCCCCAACAATTAGCAAGCTACGCCTAGGCAAGGGTATAATTTCAATTCAATCAAAGCTAGAAACTCATAACTTAGCAAAACTAGCAAGTGATCAGCATGATCTGCAAGTAATAACACCATTATTAGCAAACTTGTAGAAGGGAAATTACCATTAACTTCAATAAACATCAAAGGTCCATTCAATCGCAGCAGCGATTTATTGACAAATCAAAACATCTTGACAATTACATAACCATGAAAATTATATATTCTCAAATAGTTAACCAAGGATCAAATCATTCAACAAATAACATTAAACATTAATTTTACAAAAATACAATAACAGATGTGCAAATGGAATCTCATTTTAAAGTTGAACAAATAGGAAATAACAAGAAGCCCTAGTCGATAGCCCTGAGGAGGATGTAGCAAAGACAATAACTAAACATAGGCTAGCCCTACCTCATAGGGAACTAGCTCACACAACAAGTGCTGACTCTCAGCAGCAAACCCTAACATAAATCGAGGGGACACACGCCCCTAAACATACTTACATACTAATTAAAGTTTCCGGGGAACCACGCCCCAACATACAATCTCCGACACAAGCATATCCTACCTCAGGAGTATGCATACACAGCTTACACCCTCACACAAAAGTCTCATAGTCGGGCACAGAAGGAGCATGCAAAACATCTATTGGTTTACTATTAAAGATCGGAAATGGTTTACATTCACTGTTAAATCCAAGCATCAAATTGCACACCTTTAAAGATTAATTAACCAATTAATAAAACTTATAGAAATTACATGTCTGCCTCTCTCTCTCTCTCTCTCTCTCTCTCTCTCTCTCTCTCTCTCTGAATAATAATTACATATTTACTTTAATATACTTATGAAATCCCGAACGCGAAAGTTACTTTAATTTATCAGAAAAAAGGTGAAACAACAACAAACAACACAAGACACGAACAAAACACTAGGACTTGGGCCATTATGCTACAGGACTTCAACTCAAGAAATAATAAACACGAAACTAAACAAGGCGCCACAAATTAATCATTTACAAGTCCTGCAGCATAACAACCCATTCCACATTTACAACAACGAATAACAGAACAACACTTACCAGTCAACGAGGATGTGCAGCCGCGGGCGCGAGCAAGCACAGGTAACCCACACGAGAGCTCACTACTAACTGAACTTCTCTCAGGCCGCGAGGGACCGGCTCACATCGGGAAGGAGGGAGAGAGAAGGGAGGCACGACGTCCGCCGAAGACGGCCGAAGGTCTAGAGAGGAGGAGCGGGCTATGTCAGAGAACGACGTCACACAAGGCCAAGTCACAGCTAAGCGTTCGGCTACACTCAGATACCAGAAGTCAAGGGAGGGGGGGAAGCCACACAATAAGGGCAGACATACATCAACTCGGGCTGAGCCCAGCTCAACTCCCCCACCCATTCGTCTCCATCGGCCTGCTTCCAATCGTAATCCACACTGTAAAGTTCATGCAGGTCCGGGTAATGTCAGGTATCAAAGCCGACGAAATCCTGCCTCAGAGACGAGCCACAGCCACCAAACCTCTCTTCAATCAGTAGAAGGGCCGAACCGTCGCGCAGAAGGTGGGAAAAACAGGAGAAATCCGCCGGAGAGGACGGAGAGAAAAGTCCCACCTCTAAGAAAAGGACAAATGTGAGCAAACATTCCACCAAAGATCATAAACTATTTCAAGAAAACGGACAAGGTGGACGTATAACATAAACACGTGTTGAACCCTTTGTATAGTAACAAGCAAGCACTCAGAGGGTCGTACATAATCATCCCACCCAACTTATAAAATTAACCCTACAAACACAGTGGGATATTCCCTTAAAAATATCATTAACATAGAGTGAATAATACTGGTTATAACAGGTACCGTATATGACACGCTTATAAATAACACATATGTCATAATAAAACCACACTAAAAGCTGCGATTGATCAAACTTCATCTTAAATACCAAAAATGTAAAAGTTAAATCTTAATATCCACAAATACTTAAATTATGTCCGGACATCATTTCACACCAAAACATCTTAACCGTCTCATCAGGACACACTTTCCAATCAAAAATACAAATGGTACAATCAGGAAGGGGGAGCGCTCCGTATAACTGCTGAGACCATCAATCCGGATTTAAATAAAGACAAAATCAGTGCACTGAGTGATTAAACCACAATACAACACCAAGACAACAAAGACAACACAGCACGCACAACACCACACAAAAACACATATCACAAAACAAATACCAAATAGACAAACGCAACGCCCCTAACTTCTACCTCCAACAAACCGTCAAAACACAAACTTAACAACAAAAATGAAAATCACACAATCAAGAAGCCTAGCACTAAATACATCCACCAATCCTACCATGCTACATCAAATCCCAATCGCAAATCTAAACTGGCCAGAAGTTCTACAGCAAACCACGAAGAGAAGCTACGACGAAGATCAGAGGTGGGCCCTGCCTCTACTCCTCATCGTACTTCGGACTGGCAGCATGGGCACGACATAACTTCTTCACTCAGCTACTACAACACGGACATCTGAACACAAAACAAAAAACAAAGTAATTAGTAGCTCTTTTTAAATGGCTAACGTGGGTCTTACGAACCACATTACCCGAAGCTAGGTCAGTCAAAAGGACCGTGTTGGGCCCCAGAAGACGAGTCACCTCGAAAGGTCCATTGAACCGCAGCATCAACTTGCTGCCCCTCTGGTCTGCAGCAGACGGCAACACAAAGGACCGGCACAACACACGGTCTCCCACTTGAAAGTCGGCTGCCACTCGCCCTGCGTTGTATTGGTGCTGCAGCCTGGCCCTGGCATCGTATAGGTTACCCAGGACCCGCGATGACAACAGCTCTCGAGCAGCATCAGATATGGGCGCCGCCGGCGAAGGGACTCCCCACACATTCAGGAGGGGGTGCAGAAGATCCCTGCCAAACATCACACGAGCAGGTGAATACTTAGTGGCCCCGTGAATGGTCGAATTAAAACCCAAATTAAGTAGGTCTAAGTTCGTGTCCCAACGCTCTTGCTGATCGTGGTAGAGGGCTGTCAGCGAAATCTTGAGGTTACGGTTAAACCGCTCGACCCTATTCCCACATGGGAAATAGGGGCTCAAGGTGTACAGCGTGATGCCCCAACGGAAACACATGTCCCGAAAGGATCGAGAGGTGAAGTAAGTCGCATTATCCGTCAGCAAGCTAACGGGGGGTCCAAACACCGACCAGACACGCTCCGACAGATGGCGTTGAATTTCCGAACTCCGAATACTCCACAAAGCCACAAGTATAACGAAGTTCGTGAAGACATCCAGCAGGAACAAAATATACTTGTGTCCCTTAGCAGATCGAGTCAGAGGCCCAAAGACATCGCAATGAAGGACTTCCCAGGAATACGTGACCTCATCGACTGAGTAAAGTTCCACACGCGAATTCCTAGCTGGCTTAGCTCGTTGACACACTAAGCAGTTCCGAACGAATGAGCGCACATCGGAGGATACAGAGGGCCAATAGAAGCGATCACATAGCTTCGAGATAGTACATTGACGCCCAACATGCCCCCCCAAAGGGGGAATCATGATAGTATCGCATCAGCTCGTGTCGACACGACTCCGGAACTACCAGACGCCTACGTTGACCCCGGCGTCCCAAGTAATATAAAAAATCCTGATCAAGAACATAGGGTATCTGATCCCCATTATTCACTGCGGCAACCTGTTCCTGGCAAAACCGATCGGAGGCTTGCGCATCCCTTAACCGTCGATAAAACGATTCACACGTGGTGAAGGCCATACAAACACCATCTGCCTAGGCAAGACCTGCATCGGTTTTCTCGTAGTCCTCTGGGTCAAACATCCGAGACAACGCGTCGGCGACTATGTTGCTACCCCCAGAAATGTGTTTAATTACAAAACGATACCTGGAGAGCCTAAACGCCCATATTCCCAGCTTACCAAAGTCCGACGAATGCGACAGCAACCAAGACACTGCCTGGTTATCTATACACAGATCAAATTCTACTCCTCCCAGGAAGGCGTCGAATTTGGCAGTACCCCACACACAAGCGAGGGCCTCTTTCTCAAATGCACTCAACCGCCTCTCCGAGTCTGATAGAGTACGGCTCGCAAATGCTACTGGGCAGACATGGCCATCTCTTAACTGTCCCAGCGTGGCTCCTAAAGCTAGTCCAGAGGCATCGACGTGCAAGACAAAACGTAAATCGAAATCCGCCAAGTACAAAGCAGGTGCGGCAGCCAATGCTGTCTTCAGGCTCTGAAAACTAGTCTCCTGGTCCGGGCCCCACGTAAACACAGAATCCTTTCGCTTCAACAGGTTTAAAGGAGCAGCAAGCTCCGAAAAGCGCAGAATGAAACGGGCATAGTACCCTAAGAGACCAATGAACCTTGACACCCCCTTCACCGTTTTAGGGTGCGGAAAGTTGACCACTGGCAACACGCGATCTGGGTCCGTCATTAAATGTCCTCCCGACACCACATACCCCAGAAATTTCACTGAGGGCGCAGCCCATGTCACCTTCTCGGGGTTAACGGTGAGCCCGGCCTCCTGCAAGCGCGACAACACAGCTCGCAAATCAGCCACATGCTGCCTCAAGTTATCACTGTACACAATAATATCGTCGATATAATTGATAACACACCTGAACTTCAGATCGGATAACACGTGATCCAACACTCTCGAAAGAGCTTGGGTCCCAAATTTCGCTCCCATCGGGATGCGATTGAACTCTAATTGGGCCCACTGAGTTCGAAATGCCGTGTACTTTCTACAATCGGGATGTAACACTGGTGGAAGCTGGCATTAAGGTCAATTACTGAATACACATTAGCCTTCCCTAGATGTTGAAGAGTGGCATCTACGGTAGGTGCAGGAAAAGGATCCAAGTGAATTTTAGCATTAACAGCGCCCATGTCTGTAACCAGACGAAAACCACCTCCTGGTTTCTTGACCAGGAAGGCGGGGCTAGCAAAGTCTGAAGTGGACGGCGAGATAACTCCAGAGTTCAAAAGTTTGGTCACAATCTCTCTGAGAATCTCCAACTTTGGGGGATCATAAGTGTAATAAGGTACCCTCACTTGGACGTCATCTATCAACGAAAAACGGTAAGGCAGAACATCACAGCTACCAAGGCGAGTAGTAATAACATAGCCAAATTCCCACAACAAAGTGTCAACGTCCGTAGAATCAGATCCGGTTATCATAACCACACGTCCTAGGGGAGCTGGAATCCGGCTAACAGAAGCCATTAATGGACAATGCACGTCCGGAGCAAACTTAAACGTCAGACGCCCCGCCGACACATCGATTACCGCCTTAGTACGACAGAGAAAATAAAGCCCCAAAACAATGTCGGCCACTAGATTGTCAACCAACCAAAAACGGTGATCCCAGGAAAAACAATTAACCTTTAAATGCACCGAAACTGACCTCTCACAGTGTACCATCTGACCGTTGGCCACACACACCGAGATGACTTGATCGGTGCGCAAACGGGTCGACAAACTAGGCCGTAAGTTCACCAACATGTCCCACCATGCAGACCTCATGAATGAATGTGATGCGCCTGTATCAACCAGGCTGCTCGCTCCAAACCATACAACTCCAACAAAACGAAACAATCAGTCACGCCGCGCCACACTGAACTCACTCTGCCGCACCCCTTCGGCGCTCATAGAGCCGGCAGGCTTCCGTTTCCCGGACAATTGGCCCGCAAGTGTCCGACCTGACCACACCCGAAACACACCCGCATGTCCCCGCTATATACCAGGGAGGGGCAATTCTCCCGAAAATGTCCAAAACCGGCACAGTTGAAGCAGCGCCCTGGAGTCGCGCCGCGACCCCTACTACCTAGGCTTTCGCCTGTCGCAACCGCCACGGTTGCTGAAGACTGACCCCTACCACCTCGAATGCCACCACGCACACTCGCAAAGGGAGTGCGCCTCTGAGCCCCAGGGACCTGATCACTCTGGGTCGTAGGACGGGGATGGAAATAAACAGGCTTCGCCGCAGCTGGAACCGGCAGAAAATCATGCACTGACGAAGTCAAACTCGGAACTGGAAATTCTGCTGGTTCCTTAGTGACTCGACGGTACTCGCTTTCCAGCTCTACCTGCCGATCGATTTCACGAGCTAAGGATTTCAATTCCTCCATAGATTCAGGCACATCGCGAACAAAGCGATGCGAACGAACCTCAGGTGTCAAATGCTCCATAATATCCTGTATAAGTTTGGTTAAAGGGCTGCGTAAATGCAAATTCATGGCTCGCCCATAGGCCTCAACATCGCACACAAATGCAGACGTGGATTCACCCTGTCGCTGATAACGATCCACTAACTTCTTCTTAACACCCGACCATGCAATGCGCGAACCCGCGCAAGCAATCAATCGTCCCTTAAACAACTCATAATTACCTAACAGGCTAATCACCTCTGACAGGACGTCGCCTGCCTGACCCTCAACACGAGACGCTAAACACGTCAGAAAAAAACTCTCCCTCTCCCGGCGATCGGTACTGGCATAAACCCCATCTACAGCTCTCAAGAAAACCGCAACGGCTTCGGGCTGAACAACCTTCAAAACGTCAATAGAATTTAATCTCGCTATCAGGACACTCTGCGACGCAGTAGCAGGGCCATCGCCCAGCTATAATCGCGCAACATTTCACAATGCGTAATTGCGTCACATCCTCGGCCGGGTCAAACTGGACACCTGCCTCTGTCAGGTAATTACGCAACTCAAAATACCCAAAACGCAAAATAAAATCCGGGACGTCACCCATACTGCCTATACAAAACAGCGAACAAACTTAAACAAAGAATAATAATAATAATACCTCCAACCTCAGTGTCCAAATGCGCTCCACTGAATGTGTTCACCAAAATCAAAACTAAACACAACTCGCCAGGCAAACAGCCGCAGCAGAGTCGCGCAGCTGTTGTGCTGTAATCTCTATACAGACATGTGTAAACACACGGCCGTTAATACCTGGGGGAACAATCCCACACCTGAGCACTCACCCTTACCTCCGCACGACTTGGTGAACACATATTCAGCAGTCAAACGCACACAACATGAACACTGGGGAAGGGTTCAACTCGCTACGGCAATTTAACTGACAGTCCCGATAAAATGCACAAAATATATTGACAGAAATAATCCGGGTACATAAGTTAACATAGCCAACACCAGGCTTAATCAGTACAAAATCCGAAGACAATCGCTGTTATACCAGTAATACAAATGTGACAAGAAAAAGCCTCACAGGCATCAAAAACACCAATACACTAACTGAAACGGTCAATGCCGCAATTAACTGGCACAAATTAAGCAACTGGGCACAAGCCTATCGCTCGCCCCATACTTTGTGACGGCCCTATTTTATTGATACTTTTATATATATATAAATTAATGTAGTTTAGGTTAATTATGATGATTGATTGTAATGAAGGGGCCTTTATTGTCATATGTAACATATTGTCATCCATTTTAACTTCAGTATTGATTGTGAGGGGTCTGTGGGATCCTATGATAGGCCAGTATAAAACACTATAAAATATGACTATTACTAATATTATCACAGAGGTATCGTGTCCGGTATCGTTTTAACCTGTGGAATGTCACAGACTCGAATATGCTAGTAACATTAAGATAATTTTATGTATAATGATTATAGTTTTTAAGAGTGATAATTGCCCGCTGGTCTGGCGACAATAGAGCAGATGATGCGTGAGCCTTACCACATGCTGTGCGAGAAGGGGGGCGCCCGACCTCCCCCTGTCTCGTGCCATACAATCCCCTCTCTTTCTCTCTCGCCTACACATTTTTTTCTCCTTTTCCCCTTCCCCAACAGACCCCGTGTAAAGTACGTAATTTGAACTAGAATTATATTAATTAAAGATAGCAAGTAGTAACTAGGCTAAGTGTTTTATTTGTAATTGCTGTGAGAATGTGCCCATGTTTAAATTTTATTTTAAATAAATACGGAGCTTCCACAAGGGACGTACGCAATGTTCGGGCCAGGTCTTCGCTCTGATTGGTCGGGGGAACCTACCCGCCCCCATGAGTCCGGTGGGGCGGGAAGGGGACGCCGCCCAGGAGAGCAAAGATGCGAGACGCGGAGCACTAAGAGAAAAGTCTTAAGACGAGCCGGGTGTGTGTGAACTCGGGAGGACAGGTGTCGGGATCTTCGTCGTCGGGTTTGTAAGGACGGTGGACAACGAGCTCGGGGTCACCGGTGGGTGGACTTTTCGGGTGATCGCGGCCGTACCTGCAACATAATTAACGTCGTGACCGATCAAAAGCCGCCGGAGGAAGCGCCTATTATTTTCGTCGAAAGAAACTTTAAGTATCTACCTCTCGTGACGCAACCCGCAGTGCGTGAGTCCCTTAGGCCGATTTAAAAAGAAACTTCTTTGGTATTTTATTTCAATTAAAGCTAGCCGGGCATACTACAACATTACTAAATACGAACCCAATAATCCAACATTAATCACGTAAGAGACAGAGCATCGACACCTCTTATCATAACCAAACGCAGGTCGTGAACGAGCCACCAACAACAGAATCGTCGCAACTTGCCTCCCGACGGCGACGACACATCCCCGAGGACAGTGTAGGTAAAGACTGGTAACGAAAGAAAAGTAAATGAAGCAAACGCGAACTGAAAACAACACTTACCAGTCAACGAGGATGTGCAGCCACGGGTGCGAACAAGCACAGGTAACCCACACGAGAGCTAACTACTAACTGAACTCCTCTCCTGCCGCGAGGACCGGCTCACACCGAGAAGGACGGAGTGAGAAGTGAAGCGGGGAGGGGAGGCACGACGTCCGCCGAAGACGGCCGAAGGTCTATCGAGGAGGGGCGGGCTGCGAGATTGGAAAACATGTCACATTTTGCTCGGCGGTGGCTCTTGGTTCCCAGACTCCCGCGCATGCGCACCCGCCGCCACTCCCTAGAGTACAGTACCCTTCCGCATCCGCACCCCTCACTCGGCTGTCCTCAAAGAGCGGCTGTAATCAGTGTACTGAGCAACAGTCCTTGTACAATATTTGGCTAAGGCGGACACAGGTTTATTAGAAAACTTCTCAATATACGTTAGTGATGTCTGCGTAGTAATAGCATACAAAGAATAGTACACACGCCTGTACCTGTTTCAGGTCCACCCTTTTATCTAAATTTTTTTTGTCGAAAATAGCGTAGGACGTACATGGTGTTTTCGCGGTCTTTTCAGAGGGCTGTGTACCGAATGCAATTTTCCGCGTTTGATGCGCGGAGACAGTGAAGAGATAAGGTTCAGCTTTCCACACTTGACGATAACAGCATCGCGCCAAAATAGTGTGCAGTGTATTCACTACTCTTCTTCCTGTGTGACTTAAGCGGAGACCGTACAATTTTATATGTGGAAAGATTGTATTAAGACTAACACATGCTTCCAATGCTGTATTTTAGTAATCCAGTTGGTATTTTTCCAATTACAGCTGTCCAAAAAATCAGTTTTTAGCAATTTGCTCCAATAACATGTTTATAATAAGCATGTTGCATTTTTTAAAGTAATAGAAGACTAATTTTAACCGTGTTTTTTTTTCGCAGATAAACATGTTGTGAATAAATTTAGTTGTTTCGCGTATACAATAATAGGCGCGGTACGCCACAACACCTTCCATGTGTCAGGTGCATAAGCCTCTTCAGGTGTGAAAATATCCTAGGAAAATCTGTAAAAGCTGTATGTGTGCACAATACTTTTTTATCATTACGTCATTAAATTATAGGGTCACCACTGAATGGCTCATAGAGGGTAGTTGTCGGTGAGAAGACTGCATGCTAGTTCAGTGACTTGTGCCTAGAGGCCGGGGTGAGATATGATGTATGTGTTGTCTCGTCCTTACCACCCCCACACTTATAGACCTA
>PNEQ01097324.1:13469-30212 GCA_003012365.1 Medauroidea extradentata
GCCACCGCACGCCAGGCACTATTGTGTGTATTGGAATTTTTCAACGACTTAATAAACTAATAAAATTTAGCGAACCCGGTTACGTAAAAGTTAATTCTGGGAATTCGCCCGTTGTTTAGGCATGCGTGGTTGCAGATTTGGTAGCCAACAACGAAGATATATTTCACTTGAGTTGATTTTAAACTAGTGTTGACAGCAAAGTATTAGGCCTAGCTCTCACTCACACATTTGAGACGTTTTAGTTATAGGTTTCAGTTTATGTAAATTTAATTTAAATTCTAGAGAGATAATAACTTACTACGAATTCAGTTTAATGTTTCAGATCCGATATATTACCATAAGTTTAGTTTAGGTTTGAAAGGTCAGACGAACGAAGTTCACATGCGTACAAAAAGAGAACCTATCGAGCTTATGTTTGGAATGCGTTTAACCAAGCCTGGCACTGACTATGATCGGCATTATAGTTGCACGAATCGGTAAAATAACATGGCAGATCAATTATTTTATTACAAGTAACATATTTTCTCTCAGTAATTTTTACGTTTCTCGTGAACGGCATTGAGAACTGTGCTGCCATCTCGGGGCAAGTTTCGCAAGACCCCGCCTTCCCCTCGAATTATCGGCCAATCACGAGTGTTTGAACTCGCGTATTGGCTAATGACGTTGCCACAGTCAGTGGAACAGCTGTAGAGATTCCGTCACAAACTGCACGCTATTGACTGCAAATTTTTAACTTAAAAGAACTTATTTATTTCCTGGTAACCGTGTCATGTTGTACATAATACAGCATTACATACACGTATACTGTATTTTTGTCGTTAATAGCAGACTAATAGGTTTCTTCTTAAAGCTTAAACCATGCAGTCTGCCTTGATTTATCAGACGGCGCTAAAGTTAAGATTTTATTCCGAGTAAATTGAATTTTATTGCTGCGAAACGAACTATTGTCTACATTTATACCCTTCGAAGTTCAAGCTATACTCGATTTTACCGCATAAACTAACTTATTTAACACAATTTCACGACTTGAACGTATGTTGCTGTCGTTTGTGTGTTACGTACATTTAAACATACAGTATCGTGACGTCACGGGAAATTCAACATGGCCGTTCACGATTTTTGCCTCGCAAAACAGACTGCTCATTTCATTTAAGTTTTTCTGGAGTTACACAGATGCAATGAAAGAAAGTATGGTACCGTTGTTCATTAAATTAGACGCACTTTTTAATAAAAAATATAATAAAAAAAAATAGGAATTTTCCCTATTGTTCCAATGTTAATGGCATGTGATGCAGTCAACATCCTACAACAAGGGAGAAGCTTAACAGCTCCCTCAGTAAGAATACCATGTGCATCATTCAACACCTACAACATACCTCTCAGTTCAACCGTCGGCTTCACTACTCCGTATTAATGTGTGCCACAGCTATTTTAGACAGGTTTCCTCCACTTACCAGCAGTGCTCTTTACCTTCATTCCTATTCAACTCCTAAGTACCTAACCCTTCATCTTAACCCTATGACCCTGCCCTCGTTGTTCCCGACACGCCTTGCTGTTGTTCATTTTGCCGTAATTGCATCACCACCATTATCCTCGAGATTAACAAATATTCCGATGTATCAGTAGTAGTAACGGAACGCGGTGTGTATATGTACGAACAACAATGCAGTTGCTTATACGCGACCGTGATTAGGTCTATTGAGATCACGGTGAGATTTAAACAAGCAAAGTTGGCTGCAATTAAGTTGTTACTTATCTATGGTGTTTTGGTTTTTAATTTTGTTTATATTTAATCGGTGAAAATGTAGAAAGTGTGAATGGTGTATTTCAATAAGAAAATAGTTTTTTTTTACTACACGAATTGTTTTCGGACAATATTACCATGAGTAGTATAAAACGAGTTCAGGTAAAGTTTGTTTGCTGTGGAAATCTTAGTGTACTTCATGAGCACTTCCAACTCCCATAGTCGGCATGTAAATAGAGTAATGTAAAATTATTCTAATGAATTGTATGAATAACATTCAAAGGAGAAATGTTTTTTATCGTGTCTATCAACAGTCATGTATTATTGCAGACGAACCTCTGTTCCGGAAAACTTTACAACAAATACGAAACAACGAACAAATAATACAAAACAGTGGGGAACATTCGGGCAGTTGTCAAGTTTTTTAAACTTGATTTGTATTGTTAACTTTGTAGGCTCGTTACAAAATACTGTACAGATTAACTACAGTAATGGTTGAGGAAGGGGGGAGAGGTGACGTTATTGGCACAATAAATGAGTAGTTTCAGAAGCCACACTATAAGCGTTTGAAATTGTTTTTATCGTACCAGCTCTCGGGACGCACAATACTGTAATTATTGCCACGTGGATTCGAGTTATTGGTTTATATAACACCTCAAAGATTCAGTGTTAACTGTAAACTTTGCATATTTCCACTCTGTTATGACTTATGTAGGCTAGTTCTTTTATGGTAAAATTCCGGACTGGACTGAACTTGTACTGGATTCAACATGGAGCGAACCTAAAGTGAAAGAGCACTGAAACACTTTATAATAACATTTTCGATCCCGATTGACATGTAGGCTAAGGACTGAATCCGTGTTTAGAAACATCTCTTTGTGAAACATTGAACAACAGGATAAATGACTCAAAAAAGCACGAGGCGAATATTTGTTTGATATTTAGTTTGAATTTGTTCATCAGAATATTTATTTTGATTTATTTGGCACTTCCCAGTATTTTTAACAACGTATAATATTTTTATTTAGCTAGCCCAGGACTAAGTATTCTAACCTTTAACAAAACCATAGACATGATTCAATATGGCGTCGGTTTGTTTTCTTTCAGTTCAGTCCAACGGGTGTTTAAAGTAAATGTTTCAATTTGGATTCTACACTCCTGTCCATCTCGTCAACTTTACTGGATTACTCACTCCACTCTTACTTCAGTCCAGTAGGAACGTGTTTGAAGTAAAATTTTAGTCAAGATTCTTCAGTCCACTCCTAGTTCTGTTGGGATTGAGTTGTTGCTCTAAACGTAGTAATGGCATCATGTTTTGGGGTAACTCTTCTGACAGAAATAATGTATTCCGCATGCAGAAGAGAGCTTTAAGAATAATACATGGGAGATAAGTTTATGAAAAGCTGTGTAAATTATTTTCAGTATTGACACATATCTACATGGTTTTTTTTTTACTTTCCAATCACACACAAAAATAAACCTGTAATGACAAAACTAACATGGCGCTGATGACGTCACACTAACCAACATTCCCATTTACTTTAACACACTTATGGAGATCCACTGGGGGTATTTGGGGGTTTTTGGCCTGGGACACACAAAAACTGCAATGTCCTCTTAGGATCACAAAGTAACAAAGAGTGGATGGATTTAATATTACTATTTGATACCATAGTACTGGGATCGACTAGTAAAATAAAACCCTTCTGCTCTTTATTACATTGCCATACCAGAGACAAATTTTTCATTATCACAGTTACTTCACTAAAAATTGAACCTACCTACTACATTTTACCATTTTTTGTATAGCTATGTAATAAATAGTGGAAGGGTTTTATTTTAGTGTACGGTAACAATAATATGTTGGGATTGAATAGTAAAATATAACCTATCCGCTCTTTGTTACTTTGCAATACAATTTCCAAATAATTCATTTTTACATACACGTCTCTGTAAACATACATGTGTCGACATCGCAAAGCACCTGACATGATCGTAATAACATTTTATAAAATAAAACACAAAATATTTTTTGACCTCAACGACTTACCTTACAACAACAAAATCCATTCCATTCCTCTTCACAAGTACTAACTTATTCCAAAATCAGATGTTGCACATTGCATCGTTCAGTTACACAATCCAAAACTAACATGCCTTTACATAAAATGCATACAATAACAGATCAAACAATTGAACACTTATTCCTAATCAACAATTTACTATTGCATGGTACTATTTCACATACCAATACTACTAATTCTTAGTTTCCAGCAATCTAAAACACTACAACTGTCAAATCAACAAGGCCCTCCCGACATAACAAAACAGTTGTTGGAGACTGTTAAAGTTAGCTTTCATTTTTATTATGTACATGAAAACGTTATTAAATAATCTGAATCGTAATACGCCCAAAACCATAAATGCATCACTATAAAAATTTAGTAACACTTAGTTTCCACTATTAATTCAAAATAATATAGACACGTTGAGTATACACAATTTTAAACACACGTGAAAACATTTGTTCTTTACTGGTGCCAACAAAATGTACTTAACATTACAGTATATGATTAATTTCCCCTCCAATACGTAAATATTCTCATTGTTATCCTATTTCATTATACTTCAGTATTATTAATAACTATGTTATATAAAACTTCATTTTAACATCATTTCATTTTCCGTTACATAATTTCGTACTACTTTATTTTTTGAGAAACTGTTCCGCTACCTTTGCCAGTATTACTTGTTCGTTGTATCGTAATTGCTCATAACACACATGATGTTATAGACGTAAACATAAACTTTATTATTGAATAGTAATAAACACTCATGTATACATATGTTTTAGTGATTATGCATATCTCTGCTCAGGTGTATCTTACGGATAAAGCAAAGGCTTTATTAGAACTACGGCAGCTTACGGTCAAAGAAAATAGAACCATGTTTGCTAGACGTCTTATTGCTGATGCGTCGTACATATGACAGGAAAACATGAGAACTGTGCCCAACCTGCAGGGTTTTTTTGTTTACTTTGGGTCGACAACTACATAATATGTTGAGCAACATTCATGTGTACCTATATGTTGTGTTTTGGCTTGCATTACCATCGGTATTTTTTTTTTCTCTATGCTGTGCAGCAATGGGCTACATTTGCCAGAGTGTGGCACATATATGATGCAACATGGCAGAATCCCCTGGACTCGGCACAGAAGATACGGAAGGTGCTGATGGGGATCAACAAACCCATCTACCATCCCTTGAGTGAGTTATCAAATGTTTGTGCAGCCCTCATTTATTTGTGTTGATTGTATTGCTGTTCGGTTCGTCAATATGGCTCAGTGTTTCAGATGACTGCGGGGACCACGTGATCGTGATAAACAGTCGAGACATAGCGCTGCCCGGGGACGAGTGGCAGAAGAGGGTGTACTTCCATCACACGGGGTATCCCGGTGGTGCGTCGTGGACGCCAGCCTGGCAACTGCATGAGAAGGACCCCACTATGGTAACTGTCGCTGCTCCACTGTGATCAGTTTGTGTTGGGAAGACTGTCTCAGTCCTCTTAGTACTACCCTCCGGGTGTTCTATTGTCTTTTAACTGCATACTTGGGAGTTTATTCAGTAATGATTATTCTTTAATATTTAAAATATTTGCCCACTTATTGTTTATTCACATCGGTAGTTGAGTCGCTTAAGGTTGCTTCAACTTTGCATTTCAAAATACTTTCATTAAATATTATGTACTACTGTAGTTTCAAATATTGGTCTGTCGTCAGGTTTAACGGTTCTTCTTTGTCCATAACTATGATATTTTTTTGTGGGGAGGAGGGCACAGAGCAAATGCAGTGAATTGAGAGGCAGGGTTTGACAGACAGTATAATACATAGGTCTATATGCTTTCGTCAGATGTTCAACCAAGTGGCAGAGATGTTTGCATTTAAACGACACACATACATTGATGGGTTAATTCTTAAAAATTATGTAAAATCATATTTTTCCAATTTTTATATATTATTTCTTTTTCAATTTCTATTTCGTTAACAGATTTCAGTACAACATAGTGCTATCAGAAATAGGCCTACAATTTCATTAGTGTTAAGTTATTAAAAATATGAACTATTCTGAATTCTGTTGCTAACTTGGGTAATGACACAAAAGTTTTGAATTGTCACCGACAATGTAGTATAATGCTGTTATAACATTTTTCAAACGATCATTGTGACTTCTTCGCTTGTCTTCGTAGGTTCCTAACTCGTCGTTGGGCTCATCATCACGAACACCAGTGTAATACTTTCCTATGACACACTCGTACAACATGAACTGCTTTATATCTAGAGATGTCGTTATAACATGAGCATAAAGTGATTCATGTGCAGAGAATTAAAAATACACTCTTGTGTTGTCACAGGCCAGAAATTAAAACACTTAGTGACCAGAGGAGGGGAGGATATCTTGGAGTGTGTACTTGTGTTTGCGCAGATAGTGTGGAAGGCAGTGTACTCGAGTCTAGTCGGCAACCTGCAGCGTCGCCACACCATGCAGAGGCTGCACATATTCCCAGACGACCAGGTACCTGCAGACATATTGGCCAATGTAACCAGTCAGATCAGGCAGATACGACGCGTCCCCATCCGCCTCGACATGTACAACGACAACCAGATTAAGAGCTTCCCTAAAGTTACTGACTGGCCCAAAGACTACGTCCTGCCGTGATACGTGTAGTTACTGCAGTCATCTGTTGTGTTTAGTGCTTTAATAAAAGTTGTGTCTGTTTACTTCAAACATCAGTACATTTCTCCAGCTTTGCCTTAGTTTGTTCTAAAATATTGAAAGCTTTCACTTGCAGGCAGGACACTTTAACATTAGTATTACTACAGTGGAACCCTGTTATAATGAACCCTTGTATAACATTTTCCTGGCTATAAGGCTTTGTATGTTTGGTCCCTTCAACTGTAATTACCCTCTTATAAGGAATTCTCTTATAAAGTACACATTTTTTAGTCCCCAGAAATGTTAAAATAGGGTTGTACTGTATTTACTGATGAACAAATCTTTGTTCAGTCCAAGTTGAATAACACATACTTCTCTTTACTACAAACAAATTAAATAATGTGGTATTTAATAAGCTCCGGTTTATAAACTATGTACTGTAAACCTCCAGTCTAACGACATAATTTTAGAGAACCATAAGAAAATAAAGTTGCAGATGTGGGACAAAATAAAACAATATAAATTTTAGCTGGAGTGTTATACTTGTAGCTCGTACCAGGTGAATTAAGCCACAAAAACAACACCGACATATGTGACTAGTTCCCTGCACCCTCTACTTCCCTTCTCCTTCTTCCACAACAAAAAAAAAAAATATATATGTATACGTATATAAAAATGAAAATTATGGCACAAAATGTGAATAAAATAGCGATAAAAATTTATTAAAATTCTTTTGCAAAACCTCTAGGCTAAAAGAAAAACAGAAATAACAACCAATAAAAGTACACTTGTGAGTCCACTGAAAAAAAAATAAATCAAGAAAATTATGATAAATAAAAGAAGAGAAAATCACTATAAAATAATACAGAGATGACTGCAGTAAAAAACTAATAATTAGTTCCTGAAACTACAACACTAAATTATTCAATAGGGAATAACATTAAAACATATTCATATTTAAAATACACTCGTGAGTCCACAACGATACAATAATCGCCAAGAAAATTGTGATAAGTAGACAAAAATTGTGATAAATTTATACAATGCAATTTGTGGTAAAAATGTATTTAAATACGTTTGCGCGACCACAGCGATATAAATAATGGAAAGAACATACCGTAGTAACATTACCTACAGATTAAAAATACGCTCGCAAGCAAAACAATGGCTAAAAAATCATGTTAAACAAAATTTAATACAAAAATGTTCTCCAGACCGCAAGGATAAAAGTAAGCAATGAAGATAACTAGCTACTGAAACTTGCAAAAAAATATGCTGGCAAGTCCACATAGAGATTTAAACCAAGAATTATTGTATTAAAAACTATCCAAACAAACTGCACTATAAAGTGATAGAAAATATGATCTTTGAAAGAACTGTGCAATGGGAGTGCATGACTGGATTTATTTACTTGGACATACTCCATTGTGAAATAAATGACTGTTAAAAGAAAACTAAAAATAATACAAGAAAACATAAATAAGCAGAGTATGCTTTAGTCATCAGGATACATACACAACATGAAATTCCAAAACTGTAATCTGGTCAGATAAAAACAATGAACAAACAGAAAATAAAAGAAATAACAAGAATATAAAAATAGCTAAGTTGACATGCGACACAACGATGAGACGAGACAAAAACACGAACAGAAATACAACGAAACAACGATGAGACTAAACAAAACACAAATATGTCGGACACAAACAGAAAAAAACAACAAACGACACAAATGATGAGACGAAACAAAACACAGTAGTTTTCCAAACAGTATTAACGACGTTTCGGGAACTGGAATCTGTTCCCATCATCAGGTAGACACACAGAGTTCAGGAACATGAGTGCGACTGATGAGGAGACTGGAAAAACCATGGGTTTATATAGGGTAAGCCCACTTATCCTGCTCAGCCAATAGGAGACGAGCTGTCTCCTGATTGGTCGCGCAGCATAGATTGACTCTGATTGGTTGTGATGGGTTGAGTGTGTGTTTTTGTTTTGTGCTGTAAAGTTGTTTCTTTCTTAATCAACGGGATCCACATACTTTTTAATTCAATACTCTGTTGACTGAAAATATTGCTATTGCTAATAATAAAGGCTGATTCTTTGATTTTTCTTTTAATTTTGTCAGTCAGATAGTGTTTCACGTCTCCGTTAGAATGTGCTGTAGTGCAGCGTGCTCTCTTGATTAATTCTATTACCGATAGAATGCAGTGGTGTGCAGTGTGATTACACTCGCGTCCCGTGATAAAACAAGCGAGTTTATAAAAAAACTTAATATTATTTATGCAGACATATTACAACGAATTTATTACCGTAGTCGTAAATAATTTGTTTTACCGATGCTAAAAAAAACGCTCGAGTGTTAAGTGTTTTTAGTGAGCAAACAAACGAGTTTGTTTCACGATCACAAGCTATACAATGGCCGCCGCCAAGCGTATTTAATTATTATTTTACAGTTGTCTCGCTAACTTTTGATTCAGTTTTCATAATTTTTTTTTACAATTTGTTACGGGAATTTCCTTAATTTTGTTGTGGAGCGGGTGGGAGAGAGACGGAAAGCTTGACGGCTCGGGCGGCGTTATCATCACTTCTCACATGTTGAAAGCGCGCAAGAGTGGCCTAACTCACCATGTGCACGCTCGCCGAACTTTGTACTGAAAGTTTGAAGGTTTTTCGCCAATTTTTTTCTTTTCACGACTGTGGCTTAACTATTGACGGTAAATGCATTTTGGTATTGTTTTGAGCCAATATATTTTTTTTTAAATTACCTTAAACTCTGGCGAAACATGTGCAAGGATTTTACTTTTTTTTTTGGGGGGGGGGGGGGGTTTGGAAATAACGAAACATCAATTTAGAGTAAACATTTTCGGGTCCCATTGCATTTTGTTAAATCTGGGTTATGCTGTATTGTAAAATTACTGTAGTCGTAGCATTGAGACTTTACTGAATTTGTTGACAAAAGATAATACTGGCCTTTTTTTTTTGTAGGTTGCCTGCGTCAGTAATTTTTGCTCACGGGTGGTGTTTCCAGGATAAGTCCAGTTTATAAGTTTCTTATCATTTAGCTGATAAGTATTTTTAATTCTATTATTTTCTTGTGGAATTATATTGACATGCTTACACAGTGCTTTACCTGCAACCAGCGATGCGTAATAATTATTCAGTACTCTCCCTTGAGAATGTAGTTGGCTCAAAAATATTTAGATATGAGGTGGGGAATATTTTTGACGTTTAAATAAAATGGTGGATACCTGAGTAAACTCAGGGAGCAGAAGTAAAAAAAATTAAAATATTAAAATAAACCATGGAAACTTATTCTTTTGATGGGAAACTGAAAAAAAAAAATGCTAATCAGAATTTGGGAAACATCTAATTTAAAAGAACTTGGCAAATTCTATTACCTCGAGGTCATTGTTATGAAAAATTGGTAGATTTTGCAGTTTACAAATAAAAGCATATTTAGGTGGCCACCTGGGATCACAATTAAATGATGCAGAGATGTCTGGCTCATAGGATTTTGCAACAAAAATATTAATGAGAACATAGATTTACCTTTGTACAAATATAACAGCGGAAGTACCTATAATTTTAGCAGTGCAAAACTGTCTAAAGTTCATGATAAACTCATCTATTTAATCACCAAGTAAAAAGTACTAAAGTGTATGGAATTTTGAACACAACTGAAACACTTGCATGGGATTCTAATGGCTGTAGACAGGTGCAGTAGAACTCCGATTTAACGAAATGCCACAGGACCCGAAAATACTCTATATCTATGTTTTGTTAAATCAGGCTCTATACGTTTTCACCGCCTCCCCATCCCCCCCCCCCTCAGTTAAATCATTGAGCAGGGCATGTTTTGTCGGAATTTAAGGTAATTTTAAAAAAATCTGTTGACTCAAAAATATTAACAAAACTCATTTACAGTCAACAGGTAAATCACAGCTGTGAAAGAAAAAAACAGCAAAAAAACTACAAAAAACTTTCATTGAAATGCTTGGCGAGCATGCGTGTGGTGAGTTAGGTCTGTCCGCACGCCATCAACACATGAGAAGTGATTATACTAACACAGCAGAGTCTTCAATCTTTTCGTCTCTTTCCCACCCACTCCACCAATAAAATTCGGTAGAAAAAAATGAAAACTGTATTAAAAGTTTGCAAGGCAACGGTAAAACAATAACGCGCAGCAACAGCCGTGATCGTGAAATGAACTCGTTTATCTGGTTAGCATTGGAGAAACAATTAAGTTTACAGTAGTAAATTCATTATTAAAAGTCTGTATAAATAATATAATTACTTTTTTTTGTTCTTCGATGGATAGTTTATCTACAGAGAAATAAGTATACACTGCAGACAGTGCTAGTATTTTAATAGACTTACATTACATTTAATATTCCATTTTATCAAAGTCACTTACGTATTATATTTAATACATTTTGTGTCATTTTTTGTAGATTCCTAAAAATCCTTTTATTAAATAGCTGGTTTCATTATTCCCAAGTTTGTTAAATCGGGGCTCTACTGTACTATATATAGAAAATTAATCTTTCAAAATAACTTTTACAACAGTATTCTGGCATTAAATTTTCTGGCACAGTCATTTTCTCATACATCTGCAACGCTCTATGATGCTGTAAAGTACTGCCCTTTATTATATGAGTAGGTGAGGGTTTCATCATCGTCAACTCCCCCCACAACTGCTTTCAGGGAAGTTGCGGGATGGATAGCAAGTGTTCCACATGCTACTGATGAAATGCACTCATAAAAACTGTGTTGAATTAGTAGTTAAAAATTTTAAATTAAATGCAAGCAAGAGATTTTAATAAATATGTTCTGTCTTGACTCCAAGAAACTGCCAGTAAATGAACAGTATAAAAATTATTTTACACGACACTGTGCATAAGTAAATTATATGATTCTCTAATGTCTTCACTAATCAACAGCCATACTCTTGAATCAGAGCAGTTTTGTAAAACATATATACACTGTGCCACACTGCTATGTAAAGTAATAACAGATGCCTCAGTCGAAACTTATGAATTGACATAAGCCGTAGCAAGCACGCACCACAGAGAGAGAACAGAAGAAAGGCACCTATTAGCAACTGAAGAAATTATGTAATCTGTTTCTTGCACGTGGAACATAGTGTAATGACAGCTTGCAGTTTGTAGTGTGTGTGTAGAAGAGTGTAAACCCATCACCGTACTGCTGTATGTGTGTGTTACAAATGTGGAGGGCAGTCAACACACACAGGAAGTGTTATGCATTGAACACTACATTTATCCCCCTTGCAAAAAATTTAAGTTGGGACTGCAAGGAAAACATTACTACAAAGCCAATTCTGTGTTGCTATTGTAAGTCAAAGAACTGTGATTAAATGCCACAGCAATGGGTTGACATTTTGTATGTACGTATGATTTGAGATGCAACACCATCACATAATTTCCACAGAGAGAGAGAGAGAGAGAGAGAGTGTGTGTGTGTGTGTTCATATCGGGGAACATTTTAGTAGTACCGCTATTTTTCCCCCAAAAGAATTAGGAAAACTTATGTCATCTTTCCATTTAACAATTCTCAAGTAACTGTGAAAAAAATTGTCCTCAAATTTGAAGAGTCAAACGTAAAAACAATCTTCTGTTTAGAATTTTTATATTTAATTAACAAGATAATTCGTGCGATGACACAATCACTAAACTGAAAGACTTCAGAGTAAACGATATAAGAAGAAAATGTACATAATTACAACAGTTTTACATAATTAAACTACAGATATCAATGTCTGGAAAACTGACAACACTCTAAATAACAACTCAAATGATAGCAAATAAAAATTTAATTCATTGGCTGCAGCAACAAAACTTCAATCATCCTCTGAAATCTACATAATTACTTCACAACATTCTATGTACAGCATAAAAAATATACAAAACAGGACAATCTCATTCATTCGACACGACAATTTGTCAGTCACTTCCTACGGTAAAGGCATCGACGCAGGCATCAGCTCGAACCCTACACTTTCTTGAGCTACGTACACTCCAACTGCGAACATCGCCACACTCTTCACAACTGACCTGTAGGCATAGAGAAGAAAGCAATCAATACTTGACACATTCACAGAACTGCTTTTGGCGAAGTTATGTAAAACGATACACTATTTCAAGGGATACCTTACTATGAAACGCATACACTAATTCTTAAGGTGGCTGTATGCAGACCTTCAGGCATTACCACATTATTTGAAAACTGCTCATCGCACAGTAATAAGCGATGTCTGCTTAGGAACAGCATTTAAAGAACATAACCTATTTCAAGTTAAGTACTAGTCTTTAAAGAACATTTTCTAGTCGTTGAAAACTGCGAAAATGGGAGCACCAATGTCAGCTCAGCAGAAATGGCGGATGCAATACAAATTTCAAATAGAAGTTATATCGATGTTATTCGGGTACGAGTTTAAGTTTGTACCCAAATGTTGGTGAAAATGGCGAGTTGATAATAAATTGCGTGTTACGTCCTATATTGTCCACCATAATGGTTAATGAAATAGGGTTGGAAGTTAACAGCAACAGAAGAATAAAGTGGTTTGCCGATGATTATGTGCTCTATTCAGTGGTGGGAGGTGAGAATAAGCTGTAGGAAGATATTGGGCAGTTAAGGTTGTGGACAGTTAAGAACAAACTGAAGGTAAACGTGAGGAAAACAAAAGTTGACGAGTTTACGAGGAATAGGTTAAAGAGCAGGGAAGTCCATAGATGGGCTGGTGGGGGGAGGGGGATATGTGAAGCATCACTGTATAAGTACCTTGGAGTGATGCTCCATGAAAACCTTGGATGAGTCAAGTTCTGAAAGTGATCTTGAAGAACAGGAAAGTGCTGGGGAGTCCTGAGCAGAATATTAAGAGGAACCAGCTCTGAGGTGAAGAAGGCCTACAACACCATAGTCCGGCCTGTTCTCGAGTATACTGCAGCAGAGTGGGATCCGCACATTGCAGTGGAGGTAAAAGAAAGGCGGCCAGATGGATGAAGGGTAAGTGGAAAAGGCAAGGGCTGGTGAGGGTGAAGGTAATTTCAGGCCATTAGTGATGATGGACATGAATTGGAAAAATTGAAGGACAGGAGAAGGGTGGCGGGACTTGTAAGGAAGTACAGGACAGTGGCTGAAGACAGAGCGGGGATTATAGTCAATATTCGGTACGACAGTAGGGAGTGGATTTGTTGCAGGAGGAGATGGTGTCATTGAGGGGAGCAGGACAGTTTAAAAGGGCAGCGAAAGGGATGATCTAAGAGGGTTGATACGCTTGCCATCAGGTTGTAGTCTACTGGCAAGTTTATTATTATTACTATTACTGTATTACTAACAGATATTTTCATTGGTTATCATAAATTATAACCTTTTTAAGCAAATGTGTAACTGTGCCATTATTTTCATATTTCGGAATGCCAATAAGTATATTACAAATAAATGAAAAAACAAATCATGTAAACATCTGTGGCTGTCGTACTAGAGGTCAGTATGTAGTGGCAATGAACTACTTATGTGTAATATTTTTAAGTAGTTGTTTTGCAGCAGTCAATCTAGCACTCTAATAAGAAAATATTCCATGTCGCATTGCTTTTGTCGTGTTGCTCTGTCACGCCTATGTGATTCCATCATAAAGGCTAGTTGACACAAGTGGCTGTCATGATAGTAGCTCTTACAACAGTGTGTGACAGATACTATCACGACAGTACCTGTTTCCACCGTCAAGAAACCATTCTATGATAGTTAATCTCCGACGGAAAATGTCAGATCTGGTACATTGTGTAGTCCTGGTTGTAGGAGTTGCGATAACAACTACAGTTTAAAAAACGGCTAAAAAATTGATAAGCCATTGGCTGGCAACAAGAGAAACGATGGCCGTTTCAAACAACCTACCTAAGGAACAGGGGCGTCATTTCAGGTTTTTCCAGGGGGGGGGGGGGGCAAGATTTTGTTTTCTGACGACAGTGACCTTGTTGCATCTTTTTTATTAATTAAGCATGTATAAATTAGATACTTTAATAATAAACTTAAGTTATATGTCCTTAAGTTAGCATTATTTACATTTAAAAATACAAAAAAATACATTTATACACAAAAATTCCAAATCCAGGGGGGGGGGGCCTTTGCCCCCCCCCCCCCCCCTGTAGACCCAAATGACGCCCCTGCTAAGGAATTGGCAGAAAGTTACACAATTTCCTTCATGCTCATTAAAGATATTTGCAAAATAACCATAATTAAATGCAAAAAATTACTTGGAACATACAAATGGGCCTATTTTACCCGTAGTCACTATCACAATAATGATTCCGCTCGGTTTAATCCCCTGCCACGATGAAAAGTTTCTTTCTGCTGGTACCTTTTGCCGCTCGCACTGCCATTATGGTGAAGTGCCGGTTTTTTACTCTTTGTATACCACAATTAATTCCGGTGCATGCTGCTGGGGTACCGTTCATGCTGAGCACAATAGGTGGCAGAGAAGTCTTCTTATTTTTGTTTACATTTTTCCCCGCGCTCTATCAAGGCACTGGCCTATATTTAGTGACGTACGGCAGTCAACCACTACCAATCACCTTGCCGCTCCCTGCAGTTCCCAAAAAAAGTTTGCCTGGAATCGGCGGCACAGCACTACAGGACAAGCACGACACGTGGGCCAATCAGATAACCAGGATCACACCGACACGGCACTACACAGCACGGCAAATATAATTTCATTCTCTCATGGGCTTTACACTGCGATAATGGTGTCGCGCAGTTATACGGTGATAATAGCTGCCGTGGTAGTAACTCTCGCAATTTATCGTCGTGTCAACTAGGCTACAGGTACCGCCATAGTGGGTAACCAAAGTAAGGAACATTTCAATAACTAATCCATTAATTACTATGATTAACAGGAACAACAGTAAAATACATTCATACAAGGCATTACAGATACAGTCTAACTTACCATCTAAATGGATCGTAGAAAATATTTTTAATAAGCGAACCCATCACTCCACCAGCCATTTTTGTTTACTATGACTTTCTTCTCTATGGTTCACAGCATTGCACTGGGGGTGGCCATTCCGTAGACTGCGTAGGCAACCAATTGAAGTCAGTGCATTTGTCATTTGATTATACACGTGGTCATTGCTGCTCATAAACATTGTTTCCCCCATAGGAGACAATGCATTTTACACGAAATTTGAAGAGCAATAGAGTACAAATGATGTATCAAACGGCAGATGTGCTGTATTTTTCTTTGTCTACATTGCTTTACAGATTATGCATGGAACCCTTTGTTCAGCTAACAGTGATAGTTTCTGCAATTTAAGGCCCTGCTGTAAACGTCAAGAATCACTTCTCGTGTAGTGGCTAAACTATTGGTGTTGCAGGTTAAAGTTTATTAATAAAAAATGTTTCTACAGCCGTGAAAAGTAGTAGTACATAAAGAAAATTGCAGATTACTTACTTTGAAATTTGCAGTTTTTCGTCTAAATTCTAAGTCCGAACATCTTCGCCATGATGTGTGTATATGTGGAACTAGTGTTCCTAGCTTTAATTATTAACGTAGCGCTAATACGATGTGCAACTGTTCTTTAGGCAGTAAATTCAGTTGTAGGAAAACTGTCATGATTCCAACATGTGTTTTCACAGCAGTAGTTGTGCGTATTCACGAAGAATTTGACAGTGGGTAAATATCAAGAGTAACTACTCATGCGAAAATTAACAAAAAAACTGCGGAAATGTACTAATTACGATTTATTACATTGAATAATAACAGTAATTAGTAGTCGCGATTAATAAATTATGCTTACTTTCTACCAATTCGATAGTGGGTAGGGTTATGATGATCAGGGAAATTGTGGGGTAAAATACGTAAAAAGCATTATATTTATTGCATTAAATACCCTAATTACGATAGATTTTACGTAAAAATAACAAGAAAAAACATGCATTACTACTGGAAAAGCCGACTTTCTAAAGAAGCGATAGTGGGGAGGGCTATGAAAATCAAGGAAATTGTGGGGTAAAAATACGTAAAAAGCATGATTTGTATTACATTAAATACCGTAATTGCGATTGATTTTACGTAAATATAAAAAGAAAACACAAGCACGACTACCGAAAAAGCCTACTTTATAAAAACTCGATAGGGGGGGGGGGGAGCTATTACGAACACGGAAATTGTAGGTTAAATACACGTACAATAATATAATAAATAGCCGAAATGTACTATTTACAATACATTTCAGTTAAATTTAAGCTGTCTGCAATAAATACACGTA
>PNEQ01097324.1:30312-53212 GCA_003012365.1 Medauroidea extradentata
TGGTAAAGGGATGTACACATTGTGGAAATCATTTAAAAGTACGCAAAATATTACGAATAAGAATAAAAATAGTTTATACACAGTAACACACAGTTTAAACTCATTCTACCACCAATTTAAGACGCTAAAAATAGTTACTGAAGTAAATTCGTATTTTTCGCATATTGCACAAATGCACTAGTACATACGCATTAAATTCGCATTGTATGCATGTTGAATAGATGCTACACGTCTTTAATGCCCATTATAAAATGTATTTAACGTGTTCAATTCGCAATAGAAGCCGGACACATTATATAACGTACACTGAACAACATACATTATTGTAGTAAAAGATTAGTACTTACTCTACTCAGTTGCGGATAAAAATTCTTCGCCACAAACAGTAAATAATGCAATGGTTCCTCTTCCAACGTGGTACCTTTGTCAATAAATCTCCACACACGTTGTATGCAAAGCGTATTTGTTGCTGTGACTCAATCAGCAAAATTTAACTAATACACGCTATCCACGAGAGTTTCATACTGTAAAACGTCCTTAAAACACACACTACATATCACTTATTCTATTACGCCGCGAAGCATTCTTACTTGTAACGTTCATTTGAACCACAAACCGTCTGATTTTCCCTGAATACGCACAGCTACTGCCACGAAAACACGTGTTATAAGTGTGACGGTTTTTCTACAACTGAATGTGCAGCCTAAAGAACAGTGGCGCAACGTATTAGCACTAGTTTCAATGTATATCGCTAGGAGCGCTAGTTCCATGTAAACACGCATCATGGCGAAGACGTAAAACACGGGAGTCGGACTTCGAATTTGGACGAAAAATTGAAAATTTCAAAGTAAGTAAACTACAATTTTCTTTACTTACGACTCATTTTCATCACTGTAGAAACATTTTTTATTAAGAAACTTTATCTGTAAAACCAATAGTTTAGTCCCTACGCGATGAGTAGCTACTCTTGATATTTACCTATGTTTTATAAATTTTTTTTAAATTTGGAACTCTCGTGAATGACAATTATTAGTTGAATTTCACTGATTGAGACACAGAAGTGAATACGCATACAACATGTGTGGAGAGATGTCGACTAATGTACCTCAACAAAAGGGGACAAATTCATCATTTACTGACTGTGACGAAGGATTTGCAACCACCATCGAGTTGAGTAAGTAAAAACATTGCTTCAGAAATTTCTATTTTTATTTTAGTTAAACAGTGTGCACCATGTGCGTTTGGTATCGTAGGGGTTGTGAACGATAATTGAGACGTTTTAGCTATGGTAATATCTGCCTAACAAGCATACAATATGTATCAAATATTTATTTGTTTTGTAGCTTTGTGCGACTTCTACTACCATTAGAATGTGATTAAACAGGCTGTAGAATGGGTATTGAAGACATGTAACATCGGTACATCACGCATGCAATGTGAATAAAAAATGCTACTTATTTTGTCTGGATGTATTTCAGCTAAAAATACTTTCAATGTGGTATACTAGTAAATTAGTGCAATAGGTAAATTGCATGCTTTCACTGTGCTATTTGCTCTCTCCGCTTTAAATTCAAGTAAGAACGATTTAAAATTGCTTTTGTTATTATGTATATACATGCTTATTATTATTATTATTTTGTGTTCGTGATAGCCAAGATTTTAACATCCCTTTACCACAGTAGACTTTGTATAATGCAGACAGATTTATTATTGGTGGTTATAAATTTTGGTTATGTTTCCCTGAAATTAATCGTAAAATATACATTTTAGCTGTTTATTATTACTAGTTTACGTATTTTCATTTTATTACATTTTATATGTATATATGTATGTGTGTGTAGGAATGTGTGTATATATAAATATATATTGTCGTTTTACCAGGCTACAGGCCAGGTGAAGTTGTGCCTGGTTGCGGCAGGTGTTCGCCGAGTGTGTCGGTGGCAGGTGTGCGCTGGTTTTTGATGGCAGATGTGCGATACTTGTGTGTGTGTGGCTGATCAGTGACGGTTGTAGGGCGTGTGTGAACTTGACACCGACGTGCGTCACCTACCATCCCAGTCGCCGCGCGGCCATCTGCCAGTACAGAACACGTGGCTTCGCCACCACCTCCCTTTACCGGTGCATGAAGAAGGCAGTCTGGAAGTAGCGGCCGCGATGGACGTGGCACACTTCGGGACTCTGATTCGTTCAACGAGAATTACGTAACGTGCGTGTGCAACTATCCGACCCAGTGTTCTACTTAATTTTGACATGTGGAACTGGCTCGCTTAAGGCCCTAGGGTGTGGGGGTGTGGACCGCCCCATAAGTGTCCATGTAAGGTGTGGTTTTACTCCAGGTCCTCCCTGCTTTCCCAGATGCGCAGCTGTTTCGACTCGCCAGGTGAGAGAGGGGCACGCCGGCATGAACAGACCACGACCCATCGAGCCTCGTGTTCCCGGCTACATGCATAACCGGGTGGCGCTCAGAGCATTCCAACACAGCTCCGTTCCTACCTCACTCTCACCGGACACAGCGTCATGGCGCCCAACGCTTTGGTGTGAATATCGCAATGTAAATCGACATACAACCTACACAGAGAAGGACTGGAAGATGTCACTTCACCACAGGATCGCCACAGTTGTATTGTTTAGCCAGCTATGTCACAGCCCACATGTCAGCGACAGCAGGAAACAATACACTGAGCTAGTTCTAGAAACAAATCGAACCATCGCACACAATGAGCAGCAAGGAGTGTGTTACGTGTGGACTACCAGCCTTCCCTGATTTACTTTTCGGCGAAGTACTGCAACAGAGTTGCTCATGTGCCATGGAGAAACGGAAGAGGAACCCGTGCATGAAAGTGGAAAAACTTATCGACCACAGCCCGCCAAAGAAGGCCGAAGTATGTGACTCGCCAACATGTGACAGACAAGGGAGGGATATGGCCACTTGTGTGACTTGTCGAACAACACGTCACCACAGATGTTCGTATGCCACAGAACTTGTCACATTCGGTGAAGGTGTGTTCGCTTGCGCAACTTGTATGTCATCGAAGCCCACTCCCCCACTTCAAAGTCATGCATCACAAGCTACAAATATACCTCCCTATCAGCCCTCCACCAGCACCACAACGACTGTGCATCGAGCTGTCGCGACAACCCGCCAAGAGAGTGGGACATAATGAAACTTCCCGAGTTCTCTGGACACATGCATAAGGACGTGGACCAGTTTCTGCAGCAGTGCGGAACACCGTGTTTATATTACGGCATAGTGTACGAGGAGTGGGAAGATCGTGCGATTAGCAACTTGCATGGTGCTGCAAAGGACTGGTGGAGAATATGGGGGCGTGCAACAATGACATGGGATGAGTTCGCGAATGGCCTACGGTATCGGTTCGGGTCTGCGGAGGCTATAGCAAGCAGACTGTCAAGCGCGATTTTATAGTGAATGACCAAAGGACACAGAGTCGACAGAGAAGTTCATAGCCACGAAAATCCAGCAGTTCCGGAGCATCTATCCAACCATGCCGCCGGAGGACGCACTAAGCAGCATAACCCCGCGTCTGCGACTGGAACTCCAACCATTTTTGGCAGAAGTGAATGGTGAAAGTGTGGAGGGATACATTCGTCGAGCAATCGTCACTAACAGGGTCATCAATGGGCTGAGGGGTTGTCCGTTACAGACACTAGGACTGGCGGACGAGGAGGCCCCCATCACCAGAAATATGCGCGATAGCGGCACACCAACGAGCCGAAGACAACAACTCGCGATTGAGGCGCCGCGGTCGGCCGACCCTGCGTCCGCCCCACAACTAACGCGACAGGACATTCGACCTCCACAGTGACACACCTGCCCAGTGCACATGTTTCGCTAGCACCGAGACTGCCCAGTTAGGAATGCCACATGCCTGCCGTCGGGAAACGCCTAAGTCGGGGAGGCAGGTCAGATGCTGACCTCCACGCTGTCAATCTCCCTACACACCTGATCATGACCAACACCGACTCAGAGCCATTTTTGGGACAATTACCCATCGAAGAGGATCAGTTACTCTGCATCCTGATCGAAGTCAACGACCAACCAACTGCTGCATTAGTTGATACTGCCACCAGCCATATGTTCGTTGTATCCAAACTAATTAATCCATCACAGATCCGACCTGGACCCTGCATGCTACAGCTGGCCACCAGAAGGAAGCTCAGTGCCACACAGGGCGTAACCGACCTGACGTTCAGGATATGCGACCAGTCGAAGCCTTGGTCGTGGACGGCCTGCAAGAGCCCGCCATGCTAGGGCAACCATGGCTGCAGCAACAATAAGCAGTGATAGAGGTCGTAGCGAAGAGGGTACATGTGGAAGCCGGGGAACGACGAACAGTGTATGCTGTCGACCAGCGGCCGATTACCAACGAACACACAATTCACCTGGGCGACCAGGACAACGAGGACCCAGCCGAATACAGGACAGCGATACAAGGTCTCTTGAATGAACGGAAAGATGTCTTCGCTTTCTCCGACCTATTTCAGACAACCATAGCATCTGAGCACCCCATACTCACACCTAACCCAGACCCAGTCTACACTGGTCCCAGAAGCTACAGGATGCATGAACAACGGGTCATCCGGGAGCAAGTCACCGAGATGCTAAAGGAGGGTGTAATCGAACCGTCAAACAGTCGTTATAATGCCCGCACAGTACTCGTGCCAAAGAACGATGGGACACTGTGCTTTTGTGCAGATTTCCATCTGCTGAACCTGGTGACAGAGAGTGCCCCTGCACCGCAGATCAGTATTGATGAGGCCTAGGCAGGACTGGGTGATGGCCGAGTATTCTCGACGTTAGACTTAAAGTCAGGTTATTGGCAAGTACCGATACATCCAGAAGACAGTGAGAAGACAGCCTTTACAATGCCACATGGACACCACTTTCAGTTTCGGACAATGCCATTCGGGCTTAAGTGTGCTCCCTCAACCTTCAAGTACATGATGATGCAAGGTGCTGGAGGGGTACATCGGGGAGTTTGTCGCAGCATACCTCGACGTCATCATCGTCTGGTCCCGGACATGGGAGGACCATGTACGCCATCAGAGTTTAGTGTTAGAACGACTGGCAGTGCACCAACTTGTCGTATCCCCCCAGAAGTGCCACATCGGTAGTACCTCCGTCGACTTCCTGGGGCATGTGATCCGCAGATCGTAACAACGCCCATCCCGAACACCTAGACAAAATTGCCAACAGCACATTTCCGACGACCAGGAAACAAATGCAACGGTTAATTGGATTAACGAACTGGTTGAGGAACTACATACCGCACTTCGCCACAATCGCCGCCCCTTTCACTGACTTGTCTGTTCAAAGAAAATATGCATGGAACAAACATGCCCAGAAGGTATTTGAAGAATTGAAATCGTAGTTTTCCCACTCTCATGCTTTGTTTTGCATCAACCCTGAGAAGTGCGTATACGTCCAGACCTATGTCAGCACTGAAGGTGATGGCGCCGTCCTATACCAACTAGCTGACGACTGGTCACAACTCATTATCAACTACAGTAGTGCCAAGTTCGGAGAAGCAGAACATCGCTATCACAGCAATGATCGAGAGTGCCTGGCGGTAGTTTGGGCTCTTTGTAAGTACCCCCCTCACTTAGAAGGAAGACACTTCACGTTACGGACGGACAACAAGTGTCTGACGTGGCTGGACACGATGCAGAGAAGGAGGAGTAAACTCATCGGCTGGGCACTGTTACTACAGTCGTTTGATTTTACGATTGTGCATGTCAGCAGAGTTGACAATGAACTCCCTAATCACTTGTCACCGGATCCAAACTCGGCTCAAACTATCATGGATGACCATGACGGTACAGTGATGTTTCCTCCTGTGCACCCCTCAACTCAGCAGAGGAAATTCGAAACAAAGGAACACACCTCATTGCAGGCGATCACGCAATCGTTCAGACCGACTACCTGGTCTGCTGTGAATAATCACATCCTTAACATACAAAAAAAATCTACAGCTTTGCACTTAATAGCTAAGTGCGCAGAGGGTAATGTGGAGCGTGTTCGAGTAAAGGATCAAGTGCTAGAAATGAGGATGCCAGGTGTGGTGACAGCATGGAAAGTGTGGCCCCCGAGGCGAAAGAGATAGTCTTGAACTTCGCACACAGTGATACACTAGCAGGGAATCCCGGGGTAGATCAGACAGTGCGGAATGTAATGCAGTATTTCCACTGGCCTGGACTCAGAGTGGATGTGCGGGATTATGTACGAGGCTGCCAGGACTACCAGCGGAAAAAATGCACGGAGTGCAGATGGGACCGAACAACAATCCCCCCACCTTCCCACTACTCCCTTCGAAGCTGTAGCATTGGACTTGATGGGACAGTATCCATGCACCACCAAGAGAGATCGTTTCATATTAGTGGTAACTGACATGTTCTCTCACTGGGTGGAGGCGTATCCACTAACGAACACCTGTAGTCAGACAATTATAAAGGTGCTCCAGAAGGAATTTTATGCACGATGGGGGTACCCCAGAACACTACTAACGGAAAATGGTTCACAGTTTCTCAGTAGGCAGTGGAGGAGGTGGTGCCGCGAACTATAATTGGAGCACAGTACGACACCGGTATACCACCCTCATGCTAATCCAACAGAAAGGCGGAACCAGGAGCTGAAGGTCCAGCTCCGCTTGCGTGTTGGAGAAGATCACTCACAATGGGACCAGCATCTGGGCGAGGCTCTGTTCTGCCTCAGACGTCGGGTGAACACCACCACAGGGTAGGCATCGGAAACCCTCATGCAGGGGCACAAACTACCGCTTCCAGGAGAACCCAGAGGTCCCTCAGGATGCAGAGGACTGGGGCTAGCACCGAGACGCCGAACTCACTGCTGCCCGTCAACACCAAGAGGCGTATGTGCGAAAAATTCTGCCAGTGCCGGAAAACCCGCCTGCACCTTTGGAGGTAGGGACACTGGTGTATGCTCGGAACCATCCATTGTCGGCCGGTACACGAAACTTCTGTGTGGTACTAGCACCTCGCTGGACACGACCCGACACAATGCGAAAACGCCTAGGACAACACATCTACCTGGTCCGAGATAGGGACAGGCGCCTCCGAAAGAGCCATCGAGACAAACTATGGGTGGTTCCTATCATGCCGACTGACGAGGAGACAGATACAGACTGTGTGACACAGATCCCACCAGAGGACACCTTACACCCACAAACTGTGACACCTCTCCAAGAGGAGAGTGACAAACACTCGTAAAGCAGATATGACACGACTCCAGGACTGGTATTACTTCTCCCGTCGATACCTGGTGTCATAACACAGCCGCAGGAAGCCGAACCAGTAGTGACCATGCCTTGATGAGGATGAACCGAGACTTCAACCCATCGTCGGGGAAGTGTGGGAACTGGATGCACCACTGGAGAGTACAACTTTTACCATACACATTGAAGAACCAGAAAAGTCGCCTCGATGCCAACCACGACGCCGATGCAGCAGGCAACCCTAGTTACACTCGTCCGAGACAAGCACAAATAGCCAGCAGGAGGAAGGGGTCAACCCCGAACCGAGGAATGTACAGAAATGCTGACGCCGAGCACCTGCTTAGTTTCATCCTCGTGTTCGCTGCTTTCTGAAGTGGGGCGTGGCTGGTGGCCCTCAATCATCTGCGCCTACAGTACAGGCGCCAGTGCAGAACGTCAGGACGTAAAGACCTCAACATCCCAGGACATACTGGTGTTACCGACAGCCGGCACCACAATGTCTACTCCCTCGACCCATACCAACAGACACTGAAGGGAGCCCTACAACCTACGACCTCGCCCACGACAGAAACAGCAGACCTGCTGTGCACCACCCGACGACTCAGGAGATGACGCTGGAGACTTCGACCCACAGCAGACTCTAGTGTTCAGTCGTCGGGGGCGACACCAGCAGCAGAGTACATAGCGAATGCATACACCCTCCGTGACCAGTCATCTTCAGGAGGGGGGCGTATGTTGTACCAGGCTACAGGCCAGGTGGAATTGTGCCTGGTTGTGGCAGGTGTTCGCCGAGTGTGTCGGGGGCAGGTGTGTGCTGGTTGTTAATGGCAGATGTGCGGTACTTGAGTGTGTGTGGCAGATCAGTGACAGCGGCAGGGAATGTGTGGACTTGACACCGACGTGCGTCACCTGCCATCCCGGCTGCCGCGCGGCCATCTACCAGTGCAGGACACGTGGCCTTGCCGCACCCTCCCTTTACCAGTGCATGAAGAAGGCAGTCTGGAAGCAGCAGCTGCGACGGATGGAACGAGAGAAATCTTGCGCACTTCGGGACTCTGATTCGTCCAACGAGAATTACGTAATGTGCATAACTATTCGACTCAGTGTTTTACTTTGTTTTGACATGTGGAACTGGCTCGCTTAAGGCCTAGGGTATGGGAGTGTGGACCACCCCATAATTGTCCATGTAAGGTGTAGTTTTCTCCAGGTCCTCCCTGCTTTCCCAGATGCGCATCTGTTTCGACTCGCCAGGTGAGAGAGGGGCACGCCGGCACGAACAGACCACGACCCATCGAGCCTTGTATTCCCGGCTACACGCTTAACAGGGTGGCGCTCAGAGCATTCCAACGCAGCTCTGTTCCTACTTCTCTCTCACCGGACATGGCGTCTATATATGTCTTTTCTTCTTATAGTGCTTTCAATAATTGTATTTTTGAATTGTATGTATCAATGTACCTTTTCATATAGTGTTTACAATTATACTTTTTGCATTGTATGTACCTATGTACCATGACAACACCTAAATCCCGGGGCATTTTATTGTGCTTGAAAATGTGGCTATATGTGGCTAATATATATATATATATATATATATATATATATATATATATATATATATATATATATATATATATATATTAAATTATAAGTAGTTCTAAATTGATGATTCTTTGATTCTTTCTTATTAATTTTCGTAGTGTGTTTGTTAGTATTTATTCTGTCTACTGTCTCTGGTCTTTCGTCCCTCCATTATCTTTGTCATTGACTTTTACCGGTTAAAATCGTTCTGTGGTGGAAAAATTTGCAGACTACTGTAATTTGAAGAATAAGTAAAGGTAAGAGTTTATATTAGTAGGATAAATGTCGCAAGGAACTTAATTTTGTTATTCTTTCTCTTTCGCCTCACTGGCTTGTTGTGGACTCGTCTGTTGTACACAACACTTAATATTACGTATTACTTACTATTTTATTGACTCATGTATAGCTGTGTGTGTACATGTGTGCTGTGTCACATTTGCATTCGTAACTGGCTGGGGAGAGGGGGAAGCTACGAGAAGAACTAAGGGTCATGGTAAAATGGACTGAAAGCAATAGGAAGGACTAAGATAGTAATATTAACGAAGAGGAGGAGGGTGAGTAGGATGGCAAATAAGGAAGGGAAGGTGATAAAGGGGGGCCACTAGCTAGAAATCCGGGGGGGGGGGGGGGGGGTATTTTACGAGAGGTCTAGGGCTTGAGAGGGCAGGTAGGAATAGTGGTGAAGAACAGGCAGGCTCTGGGACTGTGGGGGAGAGTACTTAAGAAGGCTGCAGCTTACGGAGGTGTGTCTTATGATGGTGTATGCGGCTGCAGTATGGGATCGCTAGAATGCAATGAGGGAAAGAAAAGAAGGGCATGAGGTGGGTGAAGGGAAAATGGCACGAGAGGCAAGGTGAGGACAGGAAAAGGAATTGGTCTTCAAGAGATGATTACTAGGTTGGGGCACTTGAGAAGAAACAGTGGCTGGCAGAGAGGTTGGTGAGGATGTCCCAGGTATCGAGAGGGAGGATGGGGAAAACCTGATAGATTAAGAGGAAGGATAACTGTGATTGGTCCAGAAGCAGAGATCAGAGAGAAGTAAGCAGTCCTTGGTTATTGGAACTGTGGGCGAATGGAATAAGCAGGGGGCGGTGTAAAGTGTTGGAAGTGTTAAGAGAATGATTAGGGCAGAGAGAGCTTGGAGAGAAGCTCAGTGGATAAAAACCCAGCCGTAATGCTGTGGCTCGCGTACTGGTGGAAGTAAAGCCCTTCAGTGTGATCTGAATTTGATTCCCTACAGGGTTGACTCTGTTTTTACTTAAGAGAACTGTGCTTGATGATTCTCTGTCGACTGGTTTCTCATTCTTCCTTGCTCTGTAGCCAGATCATCTTCACTGTGTTAGTAGAACTTACGCTGCCATCTAAGATTTTATTTACATATTAGCTCTTTTGTTCTTGAATTTTTTTTAAATATTTGGCCAAGGCAGGGCATTAAAATCCTTATGGCAGTTAAAGAAATAACATTAATGAAATTATTTAATTTCCTTGTGCAGCCATCGTGATCTCCCTGTGCCATGGTTTTACAAGATCACTCTAGGTTAATGCTGGGTCGTGCTTTATTTCCTTCCGTATTGTCTTGTGAGTCGATAGCTGTAATTGGTCTCTGTCGACATGGCACCAAACTGTTATTACCTAGCTGACTTGGGTAAGTTGTATGAAGTGTTATTGTGCCCAGAACAGTCTTATTTATTGAGTGTCTGTTTGTTTAGGTAAAAGAAAATATGCCGAAAGATAAGAAAGTCAAGTCAGATTCTTCGTCAGACTCTGGTCCTGAAGACGTGAGTATTATCTTTATCGGAAACCCTTGTTTCACGTATGAATATTTTAGTTGCTGTATAGTTTTTCTGGAAATGGTTTCATACTTCCAAAATGTAGCCTGAACTGAAAATAAAATAAAAATCATGAAATTGCAAGGAAACCGCTCATAGTCCAGCTTACTATTATTAGTTTTACACTATGTAATATTGTAAATAAAACCTTTAAGGTGTCTTTTTGCATTATGTGCAACTTAACTCTTTTGCTGCAGAATAAAAAATTTTTAATTGTGCCAAGATAACTTAGTGTAAAAAAAAATAAAAATCTTTTTTGTAAATAATTGGATGTTCAACTGAAGTCGCATGTCACAGTTTAGAAATATTTTGTATATTCGACTATAATCGAATGTCACAGCGAAGGAGTTAAGAAACTGAAAATACCTAATATCAGGATTTTTACCAGTGCTGGTTACTACCAATTTATGCTAATTTTGCTCTTATTACCTTAATAATGTCTATTTACCAGTGTTTTTCTTGTTTCATCTTGAAAGGGAAGAAACTACATTGTATTAATAACAACTATTTATTAAATCATGTTTTACTGTAGCACTTACAATGTTTTTTACTGTATTACTGAGCACAGTCGTCATAATGTCACACATGAAACTTGTAATGTTTCACAGCCTATCACCTTTGTAGGTATGTACAGTTCTTTGGCTCGGGCATACACATAGTGCAAGGGGAAACTCTAATGGTTGTTTCAGAGGGAGCCACCCTCTAAGAAGCCCAAAAGCAATGCTTCAGCCTCGAAGAAGCAGGATGATGAGGATGAGCCATCATGGCCTCTGGATGGCAGGCGCTTTGTCAAAGTTCGAGACTTCAGGGGGAAGATCTACGTGGATATACGAGAGTACTATGAAGCAGATGGGGATCTGAAACCCGGAAAGAAAGGTATTACGTTAAATGTTTTGGTGTTTAAATAATATGTAAGCTCTTACCATGTGTAAATGGTACAACAGTACATGTTCCTGGAGTGTTCGAACAGTTTAGTATCACGTCATGTTCATGTGTGCGATGAAACTGTCCGTTATTGCAGTGGGTAGCTTTCCTTTTGCATAAGCAATACTTCTGATCTTGCCTGTCCGTCCCAGGTGTAAATTCATAGTATTTTGCTGTTGACAAGAGTTTTGCCTTGTTAATGCGTACTCTGTGTTTCAACTATGGTGTACGTAGTTTCTGTAGAAATGTAATTTACTCCCCATTTTTCCTTCCACTATCCATCCTTAGCCTACTAGAATATTGAGAAACTTATTTGCAGATACCTTAAAGTGTTTTGTAGTTCTTTAATTTTCAAGTGTGTCCCAGTGGTCCAATAGAATTTTCAACATCGTAAACGCTTACTCTAAATATGAGATGTTTAGACAAATCAAAAATTACATTATCTCCTAAAACAGTGGGGGTAGTACCTAGAAAAACAATTTAATATTTACAGGATTCTTCCGAAATATTTTCACACCAAATGCTACCACATGAAGTATTAATTCCGTGCAGATTGTAATTGAGTTTTGAAAGTGCCATATTTTCAAATGCGCCATAAACATTAAAAACACATTCTTATTGACTGACACTCCTGTGACGAAATTGGACAGTTGTTTTTGTTTGCCGCCTGCACGCAAGGCATTGTGGTAGGTTTTGTAATTGTACATTAACTTAAAAAATTGCGCAAATTTAATGGACCAGGTTCCTTAAAAGCTAACTCGGAAAATTTGCTCTGACTGTCAATGCCAGCACCGTCAAGTTCAATATTTTCGTAGTTAAAAACTAAGATTTCACTGGTAATGAGTGAGTTGAGAGGATTGAAGACGGCAAGGTAGCTTATGCAGATTGTTACGTTTTGGTTGTAAGTTTGAGTTTGTCAGCTTAATTCAAATTCCAAAGTGATTATTACTTATTATGAATCCATTTTATTGTATCAAATACGCTCAAGAATAATACGTAAATTTTAGTTTAAAGTCAACTGTATAAAGATCGCATGCGTCCAAATAATTAACCTACCGAGCTAACAGTTTGAATGCTTTAAAGTAAACCTGCTGGCTCTTACATAATGGTGATCGAGCAGTCTGGAACATAACATTAGTTTATCTATTAAAAATCACTTTTTTGTCCCAATTATTATTGCGTTCTTGCAAACGCCCATGAAAACTATGGTGGCAGTGCTGCCATCTATTGACAGATTTTGCAAAACCCTGCCCACCTCTCAAATTATGGACCAATCACAGGTGCCTTGAACTCTCCTATTGACTAATGCCTTTAATAAGGCGGGGCGACCAAGCAGTGGAACAGCAATAACACAACAAATTGAACAGACATCGAGATTTGGTAGCAACTTCTTAACTCGGAAGAACTTAATGTCATGCTTACCGTGTCATACGGTACACAATACACTGTAATAACCATTGCTTACATAAAGTATACTTTCATCGCTAATAGCAGACTGTTTCAGGTTAGGTTTTTTTAGAAACCATGCAGTCCATCTCGTATTGTCGCACAACGCTGAAGTAAATGTTATGTTTGGAGTAAATTTGTGTTGCCGTAGACACTTCTATTCGGAGTTCAATCCATACTCGTTCTTACCACACAAACAACTGGATTTAACTAATTTTCACGAACTAAATGTAAGTTGCTGTAGAGTTAGTGAACACACACACAATTACAAGTGCAATGACGTCACACGAACATCAACATGGCGATACTAGTTTTTTCTGAGATAAAGTAAACACACTCTTTATTTACGTTGCTCTCTGGTTGTACGGATGCAAATAAAGAAAGTGTAGTACATACTGTAATTAATTAAATTGTACGTATTTTTAAATAAAAATAAATTTTAAAAACAGGTAACTTTCCATTTTTAGAAATCTTATTTCTCATGTTAAATATGTTTCACCGCAATTAAAGGTTACTAAAACATGAATTTGCTAGCATGTAATGATAAGGTACTGTACTTACCTTCATTTGATAACCTGCAGCTGTGGAAAAAACTACAAAATCTGAAACATGTGTGAACCATGTGCCTGGTGAGTTAGGGCACGCACTCGGCGGACGTGTGAGAATTAAAGACTAACACAGCCTTCCATCCTCCCTTTCTCTATTCATACTGTACTAGCCAATGTACTCCTTGCAACCTCATGTTTGCCGTGCACCTCCTTTTTTCAATTACAAAGTAGTTAGTTTTTACTTATGTGTGTGTCTACATATATATATATATATATATATATATATATATATATATATATATATATATATATATATATATATATATATATATATACACACAGAGTAGAGTTTCTTTTATCCGGACTCGCCGGGACTTAACCAAGTCCGGATAATGGAAAATTCCGGATATTAGATATGTCTATTAACACTAATGTAGAACCACATCAGAGAGCAAAAAAAAATTTTAATCACAAACAATTGGTAACTAAAATTAATCATTAAATATACCGTATATACTCACGTATCCTAACATTTTTCTTACGATAGTTTGGATTCAAAACAAGGGGTGCTTTAGATATACGAGGAATTTTTTCCGAGTGAGATTATAACCTCCATAACTCAAAATTATATTACAGAATACTTAAAATGTCAACGTATCTGAACAAAACTAACAGTAATTTAAGGTAACACGAACACCTGCCTACGAAACGTAATATTACTTAGGCCTACTCCCTTCCAACCGCTAGAAGAAGCCATAATTACAACCACAAACTTCCACTTTGCACGAGAGGTTAATTTCTTTGTTTTGATTCTTCTTTGTTCATTATCGCTGATAACAAGAGTAAAATTATCGAAAATGGCAATGTTGATTGAAATGAATCTGTAGTCTTTGCGGTTTAAGATTGAAGTCATAATAAATCGCCGCCGTAATATTCAACGGGAAACGTAAACAATATCATCGGCAACGCCATAGATGAATGAACAACATGGAGGCATGACACTCCGTTCAGACTTTCTTATTTGTGACTATGATCACTAGCGCGTCTAAGCCTGATCGGGACCACGGTCGTAGAAGTACAGGTCTGGACACTCGCTTATCTACCAATTATATGGAGTTGACCCCGTTATGACTGAAAGCGCCACTAGCAATGAAGTGTTGTTTTAACATTGCAATATAGCGTCGTAATGGCAGTTCTCCTAGCAGCTCCGACACGAGTTTGCTCCTTGTAGTCCCATTTACGCAATGTTAAAACAACCCCAGAGTGCCAGTGGCGCCAATCAGTCATAACGGGGTCAATTTTCAACTCCAGTGTCCAGACCTGTTCCTCTATGGCCGTGATCGGGACCACTTCAATGCTGCTTTTACTCTAAAGCTTAGTACTACTTGTATGCAGTTTTCTATGATTCTTAGCTCCGTGTTTATGTTATTAGTTTTCGCAGGAAAGCACTACATTAATAACAACGGGATTGTGCCAAATTTTTTAAAGAATGTGCGATGCGTAAGATATATAGAGAAATATTTTTAAAATGTCTGTTATTTAGAATATTCCGGTGTTTGGAAGTCCGGATAAACAATACTTTACTGTATATATATATATATATCTGTTTGTGTGTGTGAAAAAATTTGAACAAGTCAAAATGTTGCTTACCTATGCATGTGTAAACATGACTTGTATACGTAGATGAAGAGAAGTTTGGAGAAAAAGAAGTTATCAGCTTGTATTTCATCGATAGGCCTAAACCCAGTTTGTGCTTGCTTTAAACTTTTGATATTCAGCAGAGCTACAATTTAAACGAACTCGGGAGCTCATCCAGCGAGCGATGCTATGTCTCATGACAAATGTGCACCTAGACCCTCACCCTGGCGGCTGGTGAGTGAGAACATTGAACCTCTCGGTCTGCAATTTGGCAGTTGTTGAATTTTACATTAAACATGTGTTGTGCAGTGTTTGATGAACAAGCATCTATACTTTTTTTTTCCTCTTATAACCTAAGTAAGGTTTGGTTGTACATGGTACTGTAGATATTGAATTAATTTTTCAGCTTGTAGTCCTTCTATCCCATTGTTAGACATGGTGGTATATCGCGAACATGTGTTGCACCAACATAACCTTGAAAACACTGTAGTTTCTTGACAGAACGTAGCTGTCTGCAGAATACATCTTGACAGAACGTAGCTGTCTGCAGACCAATAACAGGCATCAAATATTACAATAGAGAGATTCTTATTGGCTCAGTCAAATAGGGTAACAGCTTCTCGTACAAGGGAAAGTCAGTAATCCTCTGGTAAGCTGCACGTGCGTTCAAACCCAGCAAACAGTCAACTTTTCCCGCGATAAACCTTCATCTTTACCCCTTGTTTATTGTTATTAAAACTGAATTTGAGTATTATGTAATAGTGCTAATTTTTGTTGTGGTTTGATGTTTTTTGTTTTTTTGTTTCTAGGAATCAGCTTGAATGCTGCTCAGTGGCAAAAGTTGAAGAACATTGTGAGTGAAATTGATGATGTTTTGAAAGCAAGATGTTAATCAACTTTCTAATGTTCCCCGGGATATATGGGGATTGAGTCAAGCATGTGAATATGTGTGTGTTCATGATGGTGTATTTGCTTGTGAAGACTTGTAAGTGTTTGGTTTTAATATTAGAAGCTCTTTAAGAAGTTGGTTTTGTATCCTCTGTGGCAATACAGCTGGTGTAACCTGTCATTTTATCCAGATTGAAAAACTTTTTTTTTGTGAATTTTATATTCCTGCTTAGAACAAAAGTGATGTATAATTTAGTTTAAACTTAATGTTAACAAATTTTTTACTGTTTTAATACATCCCCTGTTTGCCTTCATTTTTATGTACATATGCACTGTAAGTGAAAATAAATATATCTTCATGTGAATTAATTTGTGTACGTTAAATAAGTACCATCCTGTGGCTTTGATATTCACGTATGGTAGGTTCTCTGTATTACTGTAAAAACGAAGGTTAAAGGTCTCCTAAAGGGCTCGAGTTGACGGTGTTTACAATTATTCAGATACAGCAGATAGTATTGATATCGGCAGCTGCCTTACCAAAATTAAATGTTATCTGCTAAATTTTTTTCTACACACAATTGTAAGAAAGTGTTTGATTGCTAAAGATTTTCTTGTATTGGCTTTCGCCTTTTTCATCCCAGTTAAAACCTCCTAAAATAATTTTCTTTTTCCTTCCCATTTTGGCTGGATCCACCTGTAGTCGCATCACAGAAAAGTTGTGAAACCATTTTAATACAATTCTTATAATTTTGCAGTTAGTAATAATATTCATATTATAAGTTTGCAAAATGCATGCAAAGGTTCTGAAATGTATTTCAGATTGGTTATCCACAACATGCAAAAAAAATTTTTTCTGGGATGATTTTTTTAGTAAGCTTTATAGTAAACATTAAACTTTCATTTTATCCCAAGGGGTAAGAAAACAAGTTTGTATTAACAAAGATTGTTCAGTTGAACCCGTGTTTAATACTTCTCAAGGTCATCACACAGTACCCTTAAAAGTTTCAACTAGTTTTTGAAGGGAGTCTCAAGATAAATGACTAGCACATCTTTCACGTGTATTAAACAAGTAAGTACAGTATGTACAAAAGACAGAAGTACGAGTACTCACGTTTTAGTACTTGACAGATAAACACACAAATAGGATGACACATAATCACTGAAGTACCTTTGACAATTGGCTACGTACAATGTAAACAATCATTCCTGCTGGGCAGTCCCCTGTATGTTGACTGATCTTTAGTCATCTCCATGTGTGGTAGGTCAGTGATTGCTGAATACTGTATCTTTAATTGGATGGAGTAGTACAGGAGGGTATCAACCCACAAATTACTGAGCTGAGATATTAGTTCAAAGTCTGCTATGTACATATAAATCTTGCAGAAAAATCTTTTTCTTCAAATATTATAGTTAAATTCTTGTTCATTTTTGTAGGTTATATTTCCTACCGTCTTGTTCTTGGAATGATTCATCTTGAAATAACTTTGTGGATTGGTTCCATTCAGCTCAACTCCATGCAATTGACGTATGCCTGATAACCGGTTTAATTGGTTACACAATAAGTCATTTTAGAAACGTTCTAATATTGTTTACAAAAAATTTTAACACTTACTGAATGACACACTGTACATCTTCACAAAATCTGTCCCCTTTTGATGCATTGATGTATTGATCTCATTTTCATCTCCATCTCAGCTCGTGTTCCTCATTACATTGTCCTCTGTATCATTAATTTTACACTGTGATAAAGACTTGAACTCTTTTGTCTTCATAGTGTCATACCAGATCATTCATCCAGGCAAGTTCAGCTCGACCTCACTAGTCCGCATTGTTCTCAGTTTCCCTCCATGAGTGGGAGAGCATCTGGATTTTGCGGCCAGGAGACGAAAGTACATGTTTCGGGAGAGAGATTGAACTCTCTGTTTTTGGAATTTTTTTTATTTTGTGTGAGACTGCTGTGTATCATTGGCATCTGACCTAATAAATTCAGTATAGTTGCGTCAGTGTGCCTTATTTCTGTGCTGCTGTAGGAGCCAGCCTCTTGCAATTTCTTTGGCATGGATAGTGAGGCACAACAGTGCATAGTTTCGTCAATTTCCAAATTCCATAAGGTGATAAGCACCATAGTCTCACCAGAGGAAAGATTTATTGCACCAGTTTTGTTGCTGAAAGTATGTGGTTTTTAGCAAATTAAAATACTGTAGTTGTAACAGGCTAAAAAATTAGCTATTTTACACGAGAATGAACATCAGCAGTAAAGTAACTGCTGTAAACCCCATCATGATGAGTATGCAGTGATGCCAACATATGTGTTATATCAAAATTTGTGTTAAGAGTGTCCAGGCGTTCACAGCTTGCTAGATATTGGGCTGAACTGCATTTGTATTCAAGTGAACATACAAAGCTATAGCAGAGTCTGTACTGTCCTTAGAAGTCCTTAATTATTAACTTTCATTTTAAGGGCCCTTAAAGAACCTTGTTTGTGCTACTTATTATGACTTTTTGGGTTATAAACCTTCACTTGTTTTGGCTCAGTATGTGTGTGTGCTACTTTGCTAAACATGGTAGATAGAGTTCACTTTGGATCTCTTATGTATCTACGGAAGTTTTGGTGTCCAGTACGGAATTACTGTAGTTTATGTACCGTATGAGAATCAGGCAAATCTTTGACAACCAACACTGCACTGCACATTATTTGTTACGGGTGCTATCAGACTAATAATGTTGTTTTAATGTGAAAGGTTTACATTTTTTTTCGTCAAATTTTTTGTCATCCATTATTATTTCTCTTTGTTGTAAAAAGTTATCCAGTCCTTAAATTTTTAAAAGTCCTTAGAAGTCCTTATTTTTCATTGTACCAAGGGAGTACGAACCACTAGAATCAAACTCTAGGGTATGAGGAAGCTGCTTTTGTTTTAAACTGTCACATATTAGTGTACAGGAGTTCTACACAACAGAAGGTTAGGGTAGTATCTGCCTATAATATTGATAGCCAATACGTAAGTCCTGGGCATTGGGATTGGCCGTGCAATGTGCCGAAAGAAGTATGCCTGTGGCAACCATATTGTTTGCAACAGTGTGGTTTTAGTATGAGAGTTCGTAATGCTTTATTTTTGACGTTGTGGCTGATTGGGGGGATACACACCAACGCTACAGTTTTTAGTTCTGTATGTAACTGATGGACACTGCAAAATAACGTGACTCCGGCAGATTCCCATGGAATGAGGTCAAACAGCATCATAGTAAGTATCAAAAGTCCTAGAATTTATTGAACATCATATTTTTACTGATACATACCATCACTAGCCATATCAGGACAATATATCTTCATCAGAGGAGTCAACTAGAGAAATTTAGTCGTGTAGTACGAGATATAGCCACCCTGATGTAGCTTCGAATAAACTGGCGTGCTGCAGTACTCTCCATATTTGTTTCATGGTCGGTGGCACTGGCGTGAAAGAGTGCCAGAATTTACACAAATTCAAAGTGTTAATCTTGATTACTGCTCCTACATTACCTGTTCATGATGCAATGTGTGTGCTTGTTATGACAGTTTGCATACATCACCATGAAAGAGACAGTAGTGTTATGTTGCAGGAGCGTCATCTGGGGCCACAGGGGGGGGGGGGCGAATGTCCCCCCTGGGTTTAGAATTTTATGTGTATAAATATTTTTTTTGTATTTTTTAATCTAAATAATGCTAACATAAACACATAAAACTGAAGTTTTATTATTAAAGTATCTAATTTATACAAGCTTAATTAATAAAAAAGATGCAACAAGGTCACTGTTGCCGGAAAAAAAATCTTGCCCCACCCCCCCTTATAAAAACCTGAAATGATGCCCCTGGTTATGTGCATACACCTTCGCATAAGATTCAGTTTTTATCGCCAAATTACGTGGCTGTTTATCAATTTACATTCCAAATAATTAATGAAGGTTATTCACTTGTCAGTATACATGTGTGTATGTACACACATACTGGGGCAGATAGTTGTTGGGGGAGAGGACGAATTAAAAAAAATATATATTGCTACGTTTAGAATTTATTGGTTTGCAGACATACACCATTACTTTTCATGTTTTGCTGATCGACTTGTGTTGAATGACAAAGTACAAAAAAGAACAAAAAAACACGAAAAACAAAAAAAAAAAAAGCAATCCCAGAGGAATTATGTGATTTCTTTTTTTAATCTAAACAAAGAATTCTAAGGGTAGATTTCAGTCGAATATTGACACAACATCCAGACACAAATAGAACCAGATTTACAAAATGAAAAAAAAAAAAAAAAAAAAAAAAAAAAAAAAAAAAAAAAAAAAAAAAAAAAAAAAAAAAAAAAAAAAAAAAAAAAAAAAAAAAAAAAAAAAAAAAAAAAAAAAAAAAAAAAAAAAAAAAAAAAAAAAAAAAAAGATGGAAGAAGGCAAAAACAGTGAACAGTGGGCAACAAAGGACAAAATACAACGAAAGTTTAAAATAACGAAAAAATGCGACGTTCCGGGAATTGCAATCTTATGTTTTTTTTTGTTCTATCCTTTTTTAGCAGCAGAAGGTGATCCCCGACCTGGTAGCTGGCTTGGCGAGACCTCCCGGATAAATATATTTGGTAATATGTAAATGTTGACCTTGCATTCTCCGTCTCGCTCAGTTAAGAGTAGGAGGGAGACACCATGGTCCACGGTGCTTCAAGCGCTAGGGAGAGACTGCAAGAGCCGGCGATTTGGTACCTTGCAACCTTTTGAAGTTACAATGTGGGAAGTAGCAGTAAACCAGCGTCAACACTGGAGGAAACCTGCCGCCGGCAATAATATGACGACGACACCCAACCCAGAAGGGGAAGGGGCTGTGATTGTTGCAAATGTGAAGCCCCCTCCAATCCGCTTGGAGGAGGCTTATGTAGCTTCTGTGGCAGTGATGTAGCAACCCAGATAGCATGTAAGCTTGCAATAGACTTGATGTAGACTTGCCATTACAAGCCCTATTTGGTATGTTTGATTCAAGCTTGAATCAAGCCTATTTTTTACAGTTGTATCCTGCCTTGTACGAGGCAAGCTTGCAGCAACCTTGCATCGAGCTTTCCTGGCAAGCTTGCTGCAGGCTTGTAATGTGGAGACTAGTTAGCTTGATTCACGCTTATGGCTCAACATAAGCTTGCAGCCTTGCCATGGCAAGCTTGATTCAAGCTTGTATCAAGCTGATTTTGCTATTAGGGAACGGTCACCGGAGCTCGTTGGTGCATCACAGGTCGTTGATTTGGTCGAGCAGGTATCTCATCCCACGTTGAGCAGACAGAACCTTTCACAGATAATCAGCCGCCTTGGCGGGGTTGTAGTGTTGTGGTTAAAAGCTGTAATAACAGTTTGTTTATAGTTGTCGCAGCATGACTGGCACCTACATCCAGCAAAATCCCTCGCAGACTTCAGGTCCACCCACTCTTCTAACTACAGAGATCCAGGATGACACTTGAACGACTCCCGCTAGTTGGTCAGCAGGCTGGTATTGGATATTCCCAGCCACCCCAGCAAGCTGGGATCCCTTATCCGCAGCCTAGGGATGCGTCGTGTCGCAGATGGTCACTGCACCTGGAACTCCATAGTACACATCCCGGCAGTCAGCCACGCTGCTGCATCAGCGGCGTCATTTCAGGTTTTTCTAGGGGGAGGGGGCAAGATTTTGTTTTCCGGCGACAGTGACCTTGTTGCATCTTTTTTACTAATCAAGCATGTATTAAGTAGATGCTTTAATAATAGAACTTCAGTTTTATGTGCTTAAATTAGCGTTATTTAAAATTGTAAATACAAAAAATATATTTATACACGTACAATTCTAAATCCAGGGAGGGGGGCATTTGCCCCCCCCTGCCCCCCCCCACCTGTGACCCCAAATGACGCCCCTGTGCTGCATCCTGCCAGTGGACTCGCCACACTTCGCCCCATTAGCACCTCGGGATCCCTCCAGCCGACAGGTCACTTGGCGCGCGTCCCGACGAGGTGTGAACAGTCCGGAGTCCAGCATGATTTTTTTTAAAGCTACACTTATCTACTGTGTTATGGTGTAGGTCCGGGGGAGGAACAGGACCTAAGGCGTCTCAGGGCTGAGCCCCATACGCCTACAAGGGGGAAATTTTATGCAGAGTAGACATCCATTGCGGCAGAGAGGGATTGGGGCCATGTCTACCTCCCTAAGTGTACCTATAGCTAAGCCATAATCTAAGAAAAGAGAGGGGAAAACCGGCATAGTACCGTAAAAACCCTCTCGACAGAATAGGAGTGCAACCACTCAGCAGTTACATGCATTAAAAATAAAAATGATGCTGTAAAAGAAGGAAGGTCCAGGTAAGAGTGCGGCAAGGATGGGGGAACTATTTATTTTAATTCCTTTTGGCTTTGTTTGAGAGGACGCTGGTTTTAACCAGGGAACTGTGTGTGAGTGCAATGCCCTGGTGGAGGGCGAGGTTATAAACACGTCTCACCATCCCGTATCCCCAATAGATACCTGAAACACACTTTTTTATTTTTATTTATTTATTTTTTGTTGGCGGGCCCCCAAATCCCGCCACGCCAACGTGAGCACCTTCACAGTTCTGTGTGCCCTCCGACATGCATGTTAGTAGCTAGGCCGGTTGGAGAATGGGATGCGTCTCAGGGCAAGCTCTATACGCCTTAGATCGGGTTTAAAACACACTTTCAGCATGAGATTGCGATCTATTTCCATCTTCAGACTGAGACACAGTCTGGATGGTCTCTAACCTGCTCGGCCAATTGTGGCAAAACACGTGTGATTGGCTGGGTTCTCAGCCAA
>PNEQ01097324.1:53312-83527 GCA_003012365.1 Medauroidea extradentata
TTTTTTTTTTTTTTTTTTTTTTTTTTTTTTTTTTTTTTTTTTTTTTTTTTTTTTTTTTTTTTTTTTTTTTTTTTTTTTTTTTTTTTTTTTTTTTTTTTTTTTTTTTTTTTTTTTTTTTTTTTTTTTAAGGCAACCACATACTTGTCAGTTCGATGCTCTATTGACTTATGCTGTTTTTGTTACTGGCTATGTAAACTGATTTTTTATTTTTAGTTTAGTTCTGAATTTTTCCTTATTTATTTGGTTAGCTGAGTCCCAGAGTATTTTGTGGCTATTTCCCCGTGTATGTTCGGCAATTCTAGATTTTTGGATTTCACCCTTTTGTGTGTTGTTCGTGTGTTCTTTGACACGGGTGCATAATGTTCTACCAGTTTCACCTTTGTATAAAGAGCTATGTTCGCACGGTATTTGGTATATGCATTCACGGGTCTGTTTATCTACAATGTGTTTTACTTTAGTGAGAGTGTTTTTTTTTAATGTGGTACTGGAACAGAATGCTGTCTTTAGGTCGTATTTGTTGGCCAGCCTTCTTATTTTTTCAGAGAGTCCATGGCCATACGGAATAATCAGAGTTCCGGAAGGTGGTTTGTCTGTGGTGACATCGCACTTTGGTGAATTTGGTCCTCTAAACTGCTTTTCACATAAAAATCTGGGCTACTTGTTGGCCATGAATTCTTTACTAATGTGACACTGTTCTTCAATTAATGTTTTCCTGGTTGAGCAGATCTTTTCTGCTCGGTTGGTGATTTGACACTTTAATTGTGATAGTCTACATTTCCACTACAAATAAACCAATGTCATTCTGAACAATAAACGTGAGCATGGTGAAAGGAGGAGGTGAGACGAGAGGCATAATTTGCTCCCTCAGGCTTACTTAAGTGGGGAGGCGATCGTGACCCAAGTCCCTTCCACTCCCCCTCGCTTGTTGGTATGGCCCAGCATACATATATACACACATGTGAATACTTTTAGATTTGTTGCGTAATAACCAGTGAATCACTGCGCCAAAACGCAGACTGTTATCTGCCTACTAGTATAAAAGTATGAGCAGTGTGTGTCGTAGCTCTCTAGTCCCTGGTCCAGAACAGACATATTCCTGCTACTGACTTGGAGGTATGTACTTTCTAACGGACAACTTTCATTCCACAAACACCGTGGTGATCGCCATCAGGAGCGAAACAAGCTCTCCAATTTAGAGTGACGCAAGCAACTGGGCGCTCTTTATTTTGTAAGGAATTTTAACTACAACTTTTAATTTAATTCAACGAAAACAAAAATTGCGCGTTTCATAATAGCGTAATATCATCAAGAAATGTCAGCAGCAAAGAGAAAGATGGAACAATATTTGACCAGTAGGCCTACTCTACACAGACTGATTCATTACTATTCACAACTTATTACGTTGGGATCATGAGAGATTTTGGTTAGCGCTTAGTTTCTACTGGTTTTTGGGATAATTATTTTTTTAAGCTTAAACGAGAGCAGATATTAAAAATTTGACTGGCAGTTTTGCTTAAAATGGTTTTTGTTGTGACAGCGAATTTTTTCAAAGCAAGAAATTATGCGGTTTCGATTAAAACATCAGCTTACCAGAAGTTTGTTAGTTACGTAATAGTTAAAACCATAGTATTTACTGTCTTGAAATAATCAGTCTACATAGAGAATATCTACAACAAAACCACCAGACATATTTCTGATATCTGCTGTCATTTAGAAAGTAGAGAGCGTGGCCTCAACATCGGGATCTTTAGTCCTGGTGAGATGTGGCGTGAGGTGAGAATGGAGCAGAATCGGAATGAAAGGGCGAAGGAAACGGGAGATCCCCGAGAAGGCCCGACAACCAATGACGTAGTCCGGCACGATTCCCACGTGCGAAAATCCTGAGACCAACCACGCCGGGAATCGAATCCGAATCGCCTTCGTGGGAGGCGAATAGTCTAACCACTCGGCCACCATGACCTCCAATTACGTTGAGTATCAGTCAGTTTTGAAATAAGTTATGGTGTCAGCGGAATAATACCAAACTAATGGTATTAGAACATACTTGTTACAATAAGTTCAACACTCCCCCCCCCCCTCCTTTCTTTTTCAACCACTCAGAAAATTGTCTCGATGTCGGTGGCGACCAAGGTCAATAGACCATAGACCTTGGGTGGCGACTATGTCAAAAAATATTGAAAGGAGTATAGTTCAAGATACTGTTACAAGTTTGAGACATAAACTTTGTATGTGGGCAATTCCCATGAGTTCTTTTGGGATAGAGGTCTTATAATTATAAATAAAAGAGTTCAATTAAGTACTGGATTTAATAGCTCACAAAGCTACGAAATACACAAAACAGTAATCAACTATAACTCTCACAACACAATTAGTTATGCACACAATTACTCCTGTGCCACAGACACGTTAATTAACTTTGACAATTAAAGCACAAGAAAAGTCTACCATCAATTAATTAAACACTATAAATCACAATAAAATTCAGTCATGTATCCAATCAACAGTATTTCAAGTAGTGACAGTGTACAACCTTAATAGTCCGCCGTGGTGATGAATCGTCGTGTGCTGCGCAGCACCCCGAGTGCACCGCTGTCTTCACTCTTGAGGTCTTCGGTTCGACTCCCGTCGCGTACCTCCTTCTTCGCCCGTCAACCCGCCGCAACAGTCATCTTGATTCGTCCAACACTGCTGCGAAGGTAGCCGCCTGCCGCCTCACAGTAGACTTTGACGTCACCAAGATGTCTTCACCAGTCTCTCTCCACAACCATAGCACCTTCCTCTAGCACGACCAATAGCGAACTCCCGCAAATGTGCCGATTCTGCGGTTTTATACTCCTAGAAATAGTCGGGGAATAACCGCGTTACAGGGGTCTAAAAATAGACATTACAACATGTTTCGGTCGTGACTTGAGTCACGTAGGCCGCCCTCGTAGGGTTAAGACGCACTTGGGACAGGTATCTATGACGTAGCTTCAGCGTGACGTCCATCACGTAGCCGCCCGGTCTATGTATCAGGGGCCAGTCCACAAAGTGTTACGAAACAGCTGCCGACCACCTGCCTCCAGGTACATGGCATGCAACAATACCATGGTGTGTTTTGTTTGGTAATAAAGTTTCCGTGCAAAAAAAAAACTACTTTCAGAACAGTCATCGTAGGTCGCCAAGTGAACTGGGGTGATGGGGAGGGTTATATTGTCACCTAACAAAGAGAGGGTATAGAGGGAGAGGAAGCAACAGCCAGAATATTGAGAGGGTGTGGATAGGAATGGAGCGGGGTAGGCAGTCTATGCTTGTGAGGTCGGCGAGGGAGTGGAATGTTTTGCAGGATGACTTGGTGACGGTGAAGGGAGTTGGTAGGTTCAGGGATTTTTTGAAGAGGATTTTCTAGAGGGGTAGGAATGTGTGATCTCACCACCGTGCGGCAGCACAATTTCGAGTAGTTTATTATTATTATAAACCAATAAAAATTTAATTATTCGTATTTTCGCTCGTTTATGTGCCGATCTGTATATATCTCCACTGACATAATTTGTAGTATCCAAATAGCTTCTCAAACTATTTTTGGTAGAAAATTATGTAGAATATGAGAAGTAAATTTGTGTTCATGTTTTAAATTGATTGACATGTATTATTTCGCTCAACAATGTACATGTTGCAGTTCGATGTTGGTAAAACGACAATAACGCTCTTTAAGGGGCCCGCCTCGTTGCCATAAAATCACACTGTAGCGTGTTTGAAGAAAACGTTTTACACCGAAACTAATACACGTGTGTTCACGCCGTTTGTCTACGAAAAGAACACACACTTCAGACGACTGCCCTTAAGTACTTTCAAGACAACACACATATTAGAAATCCCCTTTTAGGGTACGTCAAAATGGGTCAAAACGGGGTTTTCAGGCTGCTATATCGGAAAATATACTAGCCGAATACATGTGAAACTACTTAAGGGTAGTGCATTGGACTTTAGTAAAGTTATTTAATAAATAATACAATAGGGTCACCACTTAAAGTCCCTTAGGAAATTTGTTTTTTCGCGAAGACTACACGCCTTACGTAGAGGCGACGCACCGTTATATGGCCCATACGACGTCGCCCTTAGCACCATACCTCACTGACACAAACACATGTGCCACGAGGCGCCGTCTACCCGCGCGTGAGAGGCTCAAAAGCGACGGAGCAGTAAGGTCGACCTTGAAGCGCGCATCAAATGCCGTGTCGCCTCAACAAGCCAAGCGCTGAACTAGCGTGCAAGCTTCCCGCTGAACCGCGTTTACTATGAGACTTACAGCGACAACACTATCATTTTATCTTATGCAACGAAAGGAAAAGAGTCGCTCTACAGGTCTATAATATTCCAAATATCGTGAATATGATTACTCTTACATAAAAATCAGCGTCAAAAGTCCCGATTCGATCACTTTCACACTCAAAAAAATACTTGTTAGGAAGGATAACAGTTAATGGCAAAATTATAGACCTGCACTAAGATCGCCTAACCGCGTGACGGCATGTTGAATGGTTTTCGAATGAAATCAGGATTGTTAAAGGTCTGCGCGCCTCTTCACGATTCTAGTAGACGGCGTCCTTAATGTGTACGTAGGCATGGGCGTAATTTGAGCATTTTTATTGGGGTGGCAAGGATTACCGGGTTTAAAAGATAAAAAAAAGGGGGGGTGGAAATCGAACAGTTTCCATCAAAATTATGTATACACTTTTGTATTGATTATTTTATACCATTAGCTAAATTAAAAATAAATACAGTGTATCAGTAAATGCACAAGTAAATGTGTATTCCTAAGCTAACAAAGAGAATTTTGTGTTCTCTATCAACAAAATTTTGGGGTGGCAACTGCTACCTCTGGCCACCCCCGAATTACGCCTATGTACGTAGGTAAGCTGTACGTATTGTCGCCCCGCTAGGTTAGAATGTGGTAGGCCTCCCTCTACTTGTGATATTAATCCGTTGTAAATCTACAAGTGATGTATATCTGACGAAGCAATCAGAAGTAGGAGTGCAGAGATTAGAGCGGGTGTTGATAAGCCGAGTACTGTGATAAGACATTGACAGGGACTCCAGTGACGGCCAAGATGCAGAGTCGACGAGGGACAGTGTATCATGACAGGAACACTCGTCTGCCGAACCTCACAGACATCAAGCTACGGAAGAAGTATTCTAGCAGTAACTACTACCACACATTGCCCGCCATAACCAAGCTCCTCGTCATAGTGAGTATGTCTTCCTAGTGTCAGTCCCTTTACTGCTTGTATGGTTGGCAGCGAAATTACGCAATATATTTCCATGTGTTTCCTATTTAAGACAACAATACAGAAACAAAATAAATCGAAATCGGCGTGATTGTATATTAGGTATATAATTAATAAACAAAATATTTTATTAAACTGTACAGATTTATAATGACTACGCAATTTATCTTACAAGCGCAAACATCACGTGATGTGTCCAGTTAGATTAGACATGTCCGTTGTTAGCCGTTACGAGCGGAAAGATACGAATTGGCTGAAAATAGAACTTTGGCAGGGCGTTTTTGAGTGCTCACTTTATTCCGAGCAGACTATACCAATCTACGACATCCAGTTCTTTGTGACCGTGTCTTCTCATGTTACAAACAATGTAGATGTCACACATCTCATAGCTTGCTTGTATAAATAGGGGAATATTAAGAGGCGTGTGTACGGTATGTATTTTCCGCGTTTGATGCGCGGAGACAGGAGCTATAAGGTTGAGATTGCCACGCTCGGCAGTAAACTGCTTCTATTCGCTGCGCGTCAAACGTTGTACGTTTTCTTTTATGTCACACTACAGTTTTATTGGCGTGTTTGTAGTGCTCTCTCTTAATAAGCGTGCAGTATTTTTAAAATGATACAAACATAGTTTAAAGTATGTGTTCTTTTCGTACATAAAATTTTTACGAAAATAATTAGCGTAGAAGAATAACACCGCACGATACAACACCGTTTATACAACTGCAGAATAAGAATGACAGCTTTGGTATTTCACGTAAAATTATATAAATTATATAAATACAGGTATTCAAACACATCCAACACGTACATTCACGAATATTTTCAATGCAAACAATTTTACGTAAAATTATAAAGGTTTCATTCTGTGGTACATAATTCAAAGCTAAAAGCATTAATCTATAACTGTAGGTTTCTTGAAGCCAATTTGCGAAAATTAAACAATAGCAATCCTAGACAATAGTTTGAGCCAACGTTTTAAACAAAATTGTTTCCAGTGTTACGAACTTCTGAGGCACAATCTCTGACGACGGAACCTCGTGCATTTAACTGCGGCGCAAGAGATCACGCGTAACGAATTAGTAATTCTGGATAAATATTTACTCATAAAGTTGACAAATACCATTATCTAGGACTGTCATTGAGTATTTCATCCATATTGGCTTCGAAAAAAGCGTAGAAATAAATTGATATTTTTAGCGTTTATTTATCTCCCTCGCACTCTTAATACATATTACTTTCACTTAAAATTATTTAATTCATATCGTTTGAATAAATTTTACTTTGGGTAAGTAGCGAAAGTGGTCAAATCGCTATTTTGATACGGATTTGTACGGAAACTATTGTAAGGCAAAACAAATATGTGTGGAAATTAAATGTGTATTAATGTAGTGGGAGTAGTTGGACAGTGTTCGATACAACTATACAATTACGATGTTTGGCTGCTGAAGAGGTATTGTTGAAATTACTGGGCCTTCAATAGGTTGCACAACCAATGGAATCACGCGGTTTCCTCTATCAGATACGATAACAATCTCTTCCCAGAGTCCCTTCAACAAATGTTTATAAGATACGTCGTGAAAGCACTGTTACCATCACATCAGCCTTTAGGGTGCTGGTTAGGCCTACCTTAAAGTCCATTATTTTATATTTATGTGGAATACTTGTCAAGCAATTAACTTTATACGGAGTACTATTTTCACAAACGGTAACTGTTTTTAGTTGTATATAATTTGTGTAATTAACTGCCAAAGTTTCAGTTTTATCGTTTTTGTGTAACGATTTTAAGAAGAAGAAAAAATGCGTATGGTAATGCAACTTTGTACGTAAAATTTCTGCGTCATTAGTTGTTCGACGACATGTCTATAATTTCTCCGCGAAAAGTAGTTTTGCGTTATTTTATAAGAGTCAAAATTGATTTAAAATTAGGTGCAATATAAGCGTATTAAAATTTCCTTTAGTAAATTTGTAAAAAATGTCTTGAAACTTTTGAGAATAGTAATTCGTTGTCACTCAACTCTTAGTTCGGTAAGTTGTTTAGTTTTTCTAATAATGGCTACACGAAAACGTCGACAGCTTGCTGTACGAAAATATATAACCAAAAATTAGTTTTAGTTTGTAAAAGTTGTACTCCTCCTGGTGTTTACTTATTTCCCAAAATTCCGCAGAAATATAAAACAATGAGCTGAAGAGTAGCCAACTTCCTGAAGACTGTGACACACCACTTCCTGGAATGTGTGATGAAGATGGCGGAATAAGTTAATTTACGAACGAAGAAATTTCCAAACGAAACCACGCTTCGTCCGCTCAATAACAATGGTCAAATTCGCGGCCACCTGGAGTCACGAGTAGTGTGAACCTTTGTCAATAAAACATGCGACAGTCATACTTACGTCTCTTCATTTCAGGCATAGCATGTACCTCGTATATAAGAAGACTAGAGCCAAGAGATATTCCACTTCATTGGGGATAGATGTCGTAAGTTGTCCGTGGAGTGAACACTCATTGTGGTATGAACAATGCTGTCAGTATTGTTGTAGAACGCGAACATTGTTTCGCAGACCTTCCCTGGGACTTAACCACGCTTATGCATATGACGTATGAACGGTGATGTAGTGTGCCGCGCCTATTCTTTTATACGAGAAACCACTAAACTTATTCACGATAGGTTACTCTTCGAAAAGAACACACGGTTAAAACTAGGCTTCTATTATTTTAAAAATGCAACATGCGTATTAGAAACATGTTTCTGGGACCCTCAAAATGACTAAAAACGGCTTCTTTAGACAGCTGTAACTGGAAACACACGACCCGGATTCGTAAAATGCAACGTTGGAAGAATGCGTTGGACTTCACTACCAACTTTCCACAAATGTTGTATGATGGCTGCTTTAAGTCCCGTAGGAAAAAGTGTAATATGAAAACACTACACGCCAGTATGGCCCGCCGCTAATATAAGCGATGTTGCTATCCTTCAGTGTGGAAAGCTGAACCTTATCTCTTCACTGTCTCCGCACATTAAAAGCGGAAAATTGCATCCGGGGTCGGTCCCCGGATTTTCACACGTGGGAATCGTGCCGGACGATGCCGCTGGTCGGCGGGTTTTCTCGGGGATCTCTCGTTTCCCCGCCCTTTCACTCCGGTGTTGCTCCACTCTCACCTCATGTCACCCCTCACAAGCTATAAAGATCTCCCTGTTAAGCGCTGACCAAAACCTCTCACTCACTCACTCTTCGTTCATGTTAAAATAGTAGGATTATTTACGGGTTGCCCAACTTATGCTCTTTTATTTGAATTGTTAAATACTTTCTGAGAGGAATTTTGAGCTCTTAAGGCTTCTTTCGTCCCTTCTCCACAACTACGTGTGTGTTACAATGGAAACGAACAGTATGCACTAAGCTTCTATAGGCGGTTCGGAATAAAGTGAGCACTCAAATAAGCCCTGCTAAAATTCTATTTTCAGCCAATTCGTATCTTTCCGCACGTAACTGCTAGCGACGGGAAATGTCTAACCTCTCGGGACACGTCACTTGATGTTTGCGCGTGTGAAATAAATTGTGCAGACGGTGGAAAGTTATACAGTTCGATAAAAACAGTTTATTAATTATATTAAATACAATTAAGTCGATTTCGGTTAATTTTGTTTCAGTATTGTTGTATTTAAATAAGAAAATACTCGGAACTATATTGTATAATTTCGCTGCCAACCATACAAGCAGTAAGGCAACTATAGTCTATGTTGAAGTATACACAGTAACGGCTAGTGATATTTTTCAAAGGTAAAATTTTTAGTGTTCACTTTATCCCGAACGACCTATATTCTTCTGCTTCCAACAGTCAGAGGCTGGTCAGAACCTCAGTGGAACACCTGAGCCGACACTAGGCGAGGATGATACTGCGGTGGTTAGGCGTATTTTGGCGGTTGAATTGGTAGCACGTTTAAGGACCAGAGCATTTTCGCGACTCCGCAGTAGTGTTTACAAACACACTGCGTATAGTTTGCTGCCATTTACTGGTTTTGGCTACCTGAGTAGCGAGTTAGGTTACAAGGTTACTTTACAGGACAAGGCTGATGTTCTACAGTTACTGTTTGTGTATAATGCACAGGTAGACCTGGATTTCTAATTTAGAGCATACATGTAAACTATTTCACGTTGTAGCATGCTATTTTAAGATTAGCATACGAAAAAATAATTTCAAGAGAAATTTTTAATTTCCCGCCCGACTCAGGCAATTTCGTTAACAAGTAATCATTTTCGCGCTTCCTTATAAATGTTCCGCTGCGAACACTTGAAGCCAACCTACTGCCGATTCTACCACGAAAATGAGGCTATTGTCATCTGCAGTATGGGGATGACACAAAGACTCAGTCCCGAACACGGGGTATCTGTTAATTTAGCTCCCCTGCCGGGTCTCTTGGTCCACCAATCAGGAGCTCTGAACCAAGAGATCTGACGCACAAATCTCACGTTACTCAAAAATTTACTTACAAAACCTTCCTATTCTTTATACGTATTTGATTGTCTTGAGTAGTGACATACTGCATGTTACTGGACTATTAGAAGAATATCTGACCGAGGTGGTACTGTTGCGAAACATTACAAAATGGCTTATACCAGGCGCTTCGCCACAGAGGATAATTATAGGGATGAATAAATAACTGAATAAGGACGGTTCTGCAAGTTCATATTAAGTTAAATGTCAAGACTACGTGACAGTTTTTTTTTTTCCCCCACTGAGGAGCGATGTTAAGGGCGTGGTCTACCGCAGTTTCATCACCATTTTTTTTTTAAATTCTTATTTGTACCAGATATTTTTTTCTTATTTTAGACACAAAATGTGACTAAATTCTGCTCTAATAAAATTTTTTTATCTCTCATAGTTTTCGCGTAATGGCTTATTAAAGTCATATTTAGGCATGTTTCCGTTTTAACGACTACACTAAAACTAACTGATATACCAAACTCAAAAAAATCACAGTGGATAAGGACATTACAGGCTACAATGACATGCTCATAAAATTAAAGAATAAAAATGATTTATATTTTTAAAAAAAATATTGAACTTTTTAATTTTTTATTTTCCGTTTCAGCATAGAGGCCCTGAAGTGGGAATGAACGCATGTAACGTTGTTTGAATGCTATCTTGTTCCTAAGCAGACACGACTTGTGAGCGGCCCTATACAGCGACGCTAGATGTCGCGTCTGAGGTAGGGAAACAAACGACGAGGTCTCATACGTCAACAGCCGTACCGCCCTATGAGACTTTAAGGTCTTGGCCCCAAGTTTCTCGGCTTTCGTGAGAATTATTTTTTAAATCAATACGAGAGTCAATATCGTAAAATTGCTTGGTAAATTTTTTGCCAATTGGTTTTACTGTGCAATGTAATTTTTCGAGACAAACTATATGATGAGTATAGCTAATTTATCAATTAAAAGGAAATTTCGTTAATTAACTAATTAGCAACTATTTTGCAGCCATATGACTCGACAAAATTATAATATGCAGTTTAAATAAGTCATAACAAAGTTACGAAGCGATTTTACGTCATCGGTTCCCGTTTATGTTTTAAAAAATAATTTACATTAAATGCGAAGAAACTCAGGCTCATGCCCTTAAGCGATGACCCTGCTTTTTTTATTTACGGGAAGTTCGTAGCAAGGTACAACGTGTGCTTCTATAGTTTTGTTTTACGATTCCGATCGGTATTTTTTACGTGACAACATCCTGGAAAAGCCGTTTTTAGCAATTTTGAGGTGCCCCGTATCTATGTTCCTGAGCATGATATCTAGAACAAAAAAAAAAAAAAAAAAAAAAAATAGAGAGAGAATTATTGTTTTTAAATGCGTCATCTTTTCGTATATAAATGTATCGAACACACGTTTAGTAGTATTTCTTTAGTAAAAAAATCTTTCTCCTAACATTCTGCAAGAATGTTCATGCATCAATGTACGCGGAGTTTAACGTTCTTACACAATGTCTGTTAAATAACCAACAGGCACAGTTTCCTTGTTGTAGAAAAGCGGATGAAAGCTTCAACGTCTAATTAAGTAATGTCCACAGTTGGGAATGGAAGGAATTCAGTGCGATGCTGCAATATGGGTAGCACTGGTTGCGTAGATGTAGGCGTGCGAGTGTATTGTTACCACGGAGTAAAGTGCCTGCTGCTATGCAACCCTCATTGCACGCGTGCTCGCACCGCAATGTCCTCCAGGCGTTTATCACCGCTACTTACAACACTATAATATACTCTAGTATAGCTGGGTCTCGGTTAGATGGGCACTTTTGAAGACCATACTGTTTAGAAAATTAATTTTAAAAATATTGTGTATTCTCTTCTGAAACGTTAACTTTGAATACAGTAAAATCTGTGCACTATGACGGTTACTTACGGTGCTTTGTTTACGTTAAAATGTTGCAGAAAACTATAAATTATCTCAAAGGAAAAAAGTATCTAGGATTTCAAATGTGCTCACTTTATCCCAAAACACATATATACTGTTTTTCATATAACTTAAGTAAAATTTTATTGTGATCTAAGGACAATAATTGTTAATATTTTGTAATATGTGTCGTGACGGAAGAGAATTTGTAGTTATGTCTATTTCACTACATATGATGTAAACTTATATTTGAATTGTGTCACATACTACAACTTTTTAACAGTTATTGCCCATCACTGTCGTATTTCACTGAAGTTATACAAAGCAGATTACGTATATCTTATATGTTTCTGTATGTAAGTGTACGGGGCAAAACAGATGCTCCAGAGAAACTATAGCTGGAATTTAGTCATTGCGTTTCCAAACATATTGTATGTCTGTCATTTCCGCACGTCTTGTATGTCTGTCTACCGTTAAAAACTTTAGCAATCTGTTATGTCTAACTAGTAAAAATGAATTCTGTATATTCTGTGTTAAAATTTCTGAAGTCTTTGGGGCTTGCTTATTTACCTATTTAACAATTAAATACAAATAAAAACACGTATTTATTTTCTTTAAAATATGTGTTAGTTTTGGCTTGTTTTTATATACGTCTTACTACGGCAATGTTGGTATGATCTTAAACTTGTTTTGGCCTTAACCAAGCTCGTAACTTACATAGACGATTGTATGATATTAAGGCCATGGTCCATCATTTCCACTGCTTTCACGATTATTATTTTTTTTCTTAAACGATATCAGATATCGAAAAGTTGTTGCATTGTTTTGTTAAAAAATGGTTTTAGTATGTAGTCTTAACTTTTTTCAATACAAAAATGTAGATTTGGCTAATCAGTTCATAAATTAGTATTTCCCTAGCTGCATAATTAACTGAAAGGGATATTTGGCAACAGTGCGTCTGGCGGCTGGTTTGAAGGAAGTCCCCAGCGCACATTCTCTCGTGCACACATACGTATACAGTTCATAGTCGGCCGTGTTATATGTATGGGCGAAAATAAAAAAAACTGTGTTGCTTTTGACAAAACTGTGCAACAGTTTTTCGATTCGTCGTTTAAGGGGCCTGCCTAGTTAGGCTGTGTTTGTGTGTGTGAGGCAGGAGTGGTAAGGTTGCCATTAACCGACGTATGTAATGTAATATCGACTCTCCGCGTAATGCGTCCAGCCGGCGTGTAGAGTGAGTGGCAGATAAATAAACGCTGGAAACATAAATTGATTTCTACTCTTTTTTCGAAGCCAATATGGATAAAATACTCAATGACAATCCCAGATAATTATGTTTTCCAACTTTATGAGTATATATTCAGCCAGAATTACTAATTATTTACGCGTGATTTCTTGCGCCGCAGTTAAATGCACGAGGTTCCGGCGTCAGAGATTGTGCCTCTGAAGTTTGTAATACTGGAAACAATTGGCTAAAACTATTGTCTAGGATTGCTATTGTTCAACTTTTGCAAATTGGCTTCAAGAAATCTACAATTATAGATTAATGCTTTTAGCGTTGAACTATGTACCACGTCCTCTTGAGAGGCGAGCACACTATTTTATTTGTGGCTAGCATAGTTAAAAGTCTAACGCTTGTTTCTATAGTTCTGTTTTCTGGATCCGGATCTTATTTTTACAGATACGGCAGACTGGAAATCTCATTTTCGGCCGTTTTGAGGGAACCGAATATGATATTTTAAATAAACACGCTGAATGTTTGAAACAGTCGCGACATAGTTTGAAGAGAGTGTTATTTTCGTAGATATACAAATATAATTCGCGTTTAGTAGTTTCGTAAAAAAAAAAAAAAAGAAGAAGAATCGCAAATCGCTGCAACAGATTTCAAGCGAAGGTAGGGAAGCCCCTTAAGAATGGAGACCTCGTTTCAGTATTTTCATGACTTTACAGGAACGATAAAAAAAAATTCACAGCTACTATAAAACATACATGGATGCCAATTTCTCGGTCTTAGAGGTTTTAGTAGGTCGGAAAATTAATTTTTGACAAAGGAACAATTTAACGTACTGCACACATTATTATCTGTTCTTACGACGTATTCAGATTGCATTTTTAAACTCTGATACGAGGTGTCAACTCTTAACCGACTATATGCTCTCGTTTCGAATTTAAAAAATAAGTATCGTAGAATCAGTACAGATGATAGATCATGGACTTAATGATGCAATATGTGAGAGTGAATGGCTTTTGAGAGAGCGGAATATTGATAGCGAATACCGCAGGTCCGGTACAGACCCGCTATACGGCGATCATGTCGAAATATCACTCATGCTCCTCTCAAACCACTTGTTTCATGGTGCATATGCCACACATCCTTGTAGCAGCAAATAACATCACTCTTGATTCGCAGACATGACTTACTCATATATACATACATCCTTGTGGTAGCGAATAAATTATTCGTGCTTCCCATGCAATACTTATTTCATATACATAGCATATTTATATAACATCCTTCTGGCGACGAATTAAATGGAATCTGTGGTAACAGGGACGTAGCCAGAAAAGAGGGGGTCAGGACTTCCCTCCATACGTTACTGAAACTATTTATGGGCGGTTCAGGATAAAGTGGGCAATCAAAAAAGTCCTGCTAAAGTTCTATTTTCAGCCAATTGGTATCTTTCCGCGCGTAACGGCTAACGATGGGACATGTCTAACCTCTCTATGGACACTTCACTTAATGTTTGCGCGTGTTAAATAAATTGTCTAGTCAGTATGAATATATATAGTTAAATAAAAAAATATTTATTATATAGAACTACAATTATGTCAATTTCGGTTTATTTAAGTTCTGTATTGTTGTATTTAAATAGTAAGACACACGGAAATATATTGCGTAATTTCACTGCCAACCACAGGAGCAGTAAGGGACCTATAGTTAATGTCGACTTCTGTGCAGTAATGACTAGTGATATTTTCCAAAAGTTACATTTTTAGTGATCACTTCATTCCGAAAGACCTAAATAGCACCATTTTGAACCACTAAATCCAAATTATCTAGGGGCGACCCCCGGATCTCCCCCCATCCCTCGGTGTTTGCTACATTCCCAGGTCCTGGTCCTTCCTAAACATAAATCTTGACTACTTCCTGGTGGTAATTAGAGTTTCTCAACTTAGCTATAATAAATCTGCCTGTCTGGATTGCAATTGTTGTAACTAGAGAAAACGGCGATTTGGAGCTGTAGCAATACAGACAATATTTTAGAAATACATCATGCTGATCAAAAATATACTGAAAAGTAACTTCTCAAAGAATTTTATCACAGAATAACCATGGCAAGTCCAGCACTTTATTAAAGTGTATGATATGTTGGTAAGGACTTGCGGTGGTTCAACACTGGTTGTATTTACATCATGTTGTGGGATATAAGTAGCTTCCGAACTTTGAGGTTAGTATAACTCACAGTGTGATGTTCGGAATAAGAATAGCATTTTTTATTATTACAGTAACACAATTTGAAGCATGATAACATAATTCAACAAAGTAATGGCTAAACATTGTAAAACTTGTTAATGATATATTCCCTTAAATAACCTAAAGCTCCATTCCGTCACCCTCTGTTTGCTGCAGAATTTTAAAAAATAATAATGTATCCATTATCTTATTACAAAGTATTAACTGACAAATGCGAACTGCACACGTAATTACACCACTTTAAGACAGTTGTGAACCCAGGACCACAGAACATTGCTCTGTTGGTGCAGCCAAGTGAAGCTACTGCGGCCATAAAGACATCCAGCGAACGGACATACTGGCCACGCTGACAGTTGAGGACTGACCGTAGATATTCTGGTTGCCTTTTTTCCTTCAGTCTGTCATAATATATGATAAAGTCTTGGCAAGGACATGCTGTGCTATGTTGTCCATACTTTCAGATGTGTTGCTTCCAAGCCATACAAGTTTATATTTTGCTTCTTCAATATCACCCAATACTTTGTTAATATAACATTGCAGCCTACATGCTTTACTTGACAGACATACTACGTCAATGAAGTTTCGTTGAAATGCTATATTATTTGCATACTCAATTGGCTGCTGCATGCTCAGTGTCCAAAATAATATGGATGCAATTATTCTCAGCCAGTGTCGTGAAGCACTGTACATGTAATGTAAATAGCAGTGTGGTATATGTTAACAACACGATGTATTTGTGTTTGTCTTACAGGCAGAGCTTACAGTGGCCGCAGTTTTATTCCTAACGACTACTCTATGCCAGGAAACTGCAGACTGGTATGGCTGGGTTTACCCAACCGGCTCAATGCTAGCAGCTGCACTCAACATGGGCTTGTATCTGCTGTTTCTATTAGGCCTTGCCGAGATTAATCCAAAACCGTGGGTTTTAACGGTAAGTTGTTTTTTTTTTTAAATAAATATTTCTAGTAATTCAAACACGCAGACTGTATAATATGAACTAATTACGAATCTCAATTTTGCTGTACTTAAATATATATATTTTGAAGGTACGGTATTCCTACTTCCTCGCATCCACAAGCCTCAAGACACCCACTGCTGTTGGTTTATTATTTGTCATTTGTTTTATATCATTTGTGTAATAAGCCATTAGAGTCCGACACTCCACTGAAGTGTGTTATATGGCTGGCAGGATTTGTTTTCATTCTTCCTGTATCATGGCGAATATATTATATTATTCAGCTAATCGTACATATTGTATTTTAATCTTGGCCGTCATGCTTATACGAGACTTCATAATGTTTAAGGTCATGATCATTCATTTATTTCATACAATAGCAAATAACTCAAATATTTTTTAACCAAGTCCTCTGAGAAAATTTGAGACTGTTTACAGTCATACGATTCACAATTTTACCATGGCGTTTTTTAAAAATAATATACCGTTTACTAGCAAAACAACATGTTGTTTCATTTTGGCTTGTTTTGACTACAAAATATGTGATATCTCAGGGGCAAAATCTAAAAATCAGTTTGGTGTATTGTAACAGAAAAATTCAGATACAAACGATGATATATAAGTGTTAAAACTGCCAGAATGAATATGGTATGTATATATTAATTGCATTACTTTTTTTTTTTTTTTCGAAATCATTGTAAAACTCTGAAAGTTTTACAATGAATCAGGGGCGTGCCAACTATTCTGTGAGTTAGAGGTGGAGGAGGGGTGAATAACTTATTTTAAAAACCACTCTTGAAATATGTGATTTGGCATTTTATGTGTGATCGTCCACATTTTTTCCTACAAATAATCCTATGCCATTTATCTGAAGTGTAAATGTTGGAAAAGAACCGGGGGTTGGAGGAGAATAATTAACTTAAGGGTGGCGAGAGATTATTTACTTTACCTGCGCTTGAAATACGTTGCAGCGAGTTGCAAGTATTCATTTTAAGACGAAACTACTTAACGCACATCAAAATGGTTCGTCGACGAAAAGAACATACACTTCAATGTATGACGCTATAAGTTTAAACATTTGGTACGCGTGTCGTCACCTGATTGGCAAATGGGCGAATGTTACAAAATCGTAAATTTACAGCAGGAGCAAAAAACAGCCGAAGAAATTAAAAATTGACGCAGGCAAAAAAAAAAAAAAAAAACCATACACACAATTGTCCTTTTGCCAGAACGTGTCTTAAAGTCTGAAGAACTTTATGAACACAATAACTCAAAATCATAAAATAAGTAACATTCGCCCTTTTGCCAATCAGGTGACGACACGATTTTCGGGCTTCCTGAAATGGCAAAAAACCGGCTTTTTCAGACTACCGTATCTGGGAATATACCAACCAGAATCGAAAACCTCACAAATAGTAGCAAGCATTGGACTTTAAACTATACTTCCCACAAATAAAATGATATGGTCAGCGCTAAAGTCCCATAGTAAAATTAATACTAGTAAAGTCTGCGTGCCAGTTGCTTAGCTTGTGTATAGAGGCGATACTACGTTACATACTCCGGCTGTCTACAACCTTAGCGCGTTATCAGTTTTGTGTCTCACACATACACACACACAGACACACACAAACGCAGTCTATGTAGAGAGCCGCCTTAAGGGTGTGCACGCGACTTTCGTCCCTTCCCTCCACACAGTTGTCACGGCCCTGCGATGATTTCCAAATATTTTTAAAGCAACCGTATATCGATATCAAAGAATCACTATATGGTTTTGAAAATAATTTATGTTTGTTTATACCCTTACCAATATACTCAGTAGTATTTTTCGCAACTAAAGTTTCACTGATTTTGTAATCGAAATAAGTCCAAACAATCAAATTATTTTTGCAGGCGAAAAGCTCTTCATTTTTCAGAAAGTGTACACATATTTGTACTGAAAACAGTTTCGAAAATTTTCAAAACATGATGTTAAAAATCATTTGCGTCCTTCAAAAATGAGAAAAAAGGTATCGAACAAACCTTAAAATTGAAGATATTCGGGAGTCATGCTTGATCGAGAAATTTCAATGTCAGTGGCAATGATAAAGTGAAACTTGATATGTACCATACTTACCAATTCGTAATTATCTAATATTGCTGTTGTTGTTTACTTGTTCAGGATGTGTGTTTAACTGTCGTCGAGGCTGTGGGTATGACTGTCGTCTCTATCTTGACCATGGTGCAGTGCAGTAGTAAGGATACACACCATGTCATACTTGGGGTGAGTGTTCTTCAAGCAGCAATAACCACTTATCTGCTAATACCGGGACTACTGCTCGCCTTTTCAGCTAGTCATACACATATTCACACATACTGTCAGCTCAGCTGCCAAGATCCAGTCACAGACTCAGAAACTGATGTGTTTGCTTATGTTGAATATTGTCGACCTGTGCAACTGCAAGAATCGTTCAAAGACAGAAAAATTTAGTATCTTGTATCCCAACTACTCAACCTTTTTGATAAACTAGAATAAAATAATTTTTGAAACTGTAACTTCCATGTGATGTTTTTTTTTTTTTGTAAACGAGGTCTAAGTACATTGTTAACGATTCCATGCATACACTGAAAGAAAATTATTGTTGTAGGTACCATACTTCTGTTAAAATAGGGACAACAATCTAGTTTAGTTATCGTTACTATATGCATTTTTCCTACAACAGTCTGTTCTGTAGAAGTGACAATATGTTCTGTAAAAGGAGGAAACAGTGTCTTTTTTTATCGTTACTTCTACAGAACAGATTGTTGTAGGAAAAATGCATATAGTAACGATAACTAAACTGGTATGTTGTCCCTATTTTAACAGAAGTATGGTACCTACAACAATACTTTTCTTTCAGTGTAAATACCTACATTAAATTATTTCTGGAAAGGAATCACGAAATGATTCAAACCGAAATAAGGTGCCCATTCGTCTTCCTTCGAGATGAAATGGTATGTATTCCGCACAAAAAAATTGCTTCGAAATGTTTTAGCATTCTGAAAAAAACATCACCTCTTAAACCACAAGTACAGTACAAATGACGAAGCAGCTGAGAAACGCCATGAAACCACAATTTGTCTCATCCGTCCTTCATTTCAAAGCAGCAGAAACCAACGTATAACTGCTGCAAAATACTCATAGGCTTATAAGGACATATTGCTCTTGTCAGCAGCTGTTGAAGTAAGTTATCCGAGAAACATTGTCTGAAGTATTCTAGGTTTTACGATTGGCGTAAGTATAAATTAGCTCCTCTGTTAAGTAAAAGCCTTCTGCTAACGAACTCAAAGTTTGCAAGTTTTATAACATATAGCGGAGTTTAACATAATGTAGACTTCAAATAACACACTGATGTGGCATCTCAGGAACATTGACAGTATTATTATTTTATTTTCTCAAATGGGACATAAAAGAGGAAAACCGTATCCATATCACTCCCTTGCTAATAATTGGTTTTATATCATTAATGGCGTTTCTATGAATATTTAAAAAGAGTGGGAATTTGTATAGCGCAAGCCACGAATTGTCAGAACTACATTTTAAATGCCTGTTAACGAAAAGCGTTTTTTATACCTAAGTTCTGTTACATTTCACATATCGGTTAATCTTCTATTTACAAAGGAAAACAGTCTGGTGTTATCAAAGGGGTAGCATAAGGTCGGAATGTTGGCGAGTGGAGTGAAGCCAAGAGGGGGGAGAGGTAGTCAGCAAATTAGCCAGACGCCATTCTGCTTTAACCTCAAAAGTACACATCAGACTGTTATTTTTAAGGTAAATGAATGTATTATGCTCTTCAATTGATGTTTTATGTTGAAAACTCTATGTTATAGTCCTGTTTACACACCTCCTAATTAATATTTCCTTAATTTTTTAAATAGTCAGCCATATTGTTTATAGCGATCGCAAGCATTTGTTTGGTTACACTCCAGGTGAAATGCTCCATCTGGACCCTGCAAACATCTTTAGGTGGTGTGAAATATGCATTAAATTATTCACGTTGTAATGTTGTAGCCCCTGGGTCTAGTTGGCACAGTTCTACTACTAGGCAGTGGCGCTGCGTCCTACATCATGTACCGGCGTCGAGACGACGAGGAGTTTCCAGTTGGCAGCACTGTGGATGGCGACACGCCACCTCCTCCCAGGAAGTCATTTTTCATCTGAATAACATAATCAGTCTGTGTACTATATGCTTAGTCTAACGATATGTCAGAGAATGTCGAAGCTAGTATTTTTTCTTTTGTATTTGTTACAAACTATTCAATATATATGTATTTTTTCATAATTTATCTTTTTTTATTTACGTCACAACATACTTCCACTAAATATCTTTTTATTACCAATTTTCTTGTAAATAAATGTTTCAGAGGTAATCGAAGCATTAAAATGTGAAGTGTTTGAAATGTGTTTTTGAATTGAATATAATGTTAAGAGTCCTGACTATTCTTATATACACAACCACATAGCAGAGTAGAAAAACCGCTAAAAATGCTTTCGTGCTAAGTGACTTTTGTTCGGTACATTTGCCTAATTTCTAGAGGCAAAGTTATAAGGGGTTATTCAAAGACTTTAAAAATTAATATTGTAAAGTATCATATTTGCAAGTAACTTATAGTGTTTTATGTTGTGTGAAGCTTTAGCGTGCTCAGTGGCCGAGGTCTCCATGAGCACGTCCAGGCTTCGGAAGTTGACGACTGGCGGCGCACAGAGGCGGTTTGGCTCCGGTCGCCCCGGCTACCTACAAGTCTTTATCCTCAATCAGTTGAACGCGCAATAGTTTTCAAGTCTCGGAACCTTTTCAGTATTTATCTTCAGTGCCCGGGGAATACCCCTCATCCCCGTCGACTCGGTTCGCGCCCAGGGGCTTCTATTTCATATACAATATATTTCTTTGTGTCATCAGGCTTGTATACAGTGTTGCCCTCGGACGGAGCCCACTTCAGTCATCGCCACATAGTGATGTTTTAGTGGAGTAATGATGTAAGTTAACCTTAATAATAATCACATACCCTTGAATTTTGTGTATGTTATTAACGCAGCTGCTTCTTGGAACATCAGGTCGCAGGACCCTCCAACCCGACTCTAGTGTATCAGGGTGTACAGGTGGCCAAAATCCCTGTCGAGTGTATTTGTTTCGTGCACCAGGCATAGAGAGAGCCTTAATATTCTGACACCACACTGCACACACCGACTACAGAAATACGGCATAGGACTAGAAGAGTGGACACAGTATGCAGACAGACAGATGATACTTCAGGTGGGGAAATTGTGGTGCAAGGATCCCCCACCTACGTATGTTTATGTGTTCTGACACCCAGCATCGCGACGCCATTTAACATCTGGATCCATAGTCACACCTGTGAACTCACCCCAGGGAGGCTGTAACAGAACCACCACGACATGTGTGTCCCTCAAGAGGGACAGTTGCGTCAACTGTTGGCTTACCACCAGCAGGAGACAGCAACCGGCCACTCTCGGGCCGTGTACCAGCACAGGCTACACCTGGACTGAGAGTCTGCATTAGGAGGGGAACCGGCTGAGCAAGCCACCCCTCCTCACCTCGACCTTTCTGGACACCGCTGCCTGGCTGCCACTGCAGCCGTCCCAGATCGCCACTGATAGGACAACCCAAACCGACGTGCGAGGACTTCCGCTTCTCCATCGCTCCGAGCGCTTACATCGAGTAGTGCGCCCTGGGTGCTCCACCTGCATGGATGCCGAAGCATTGTACCCCATGCAATGATGCCAAGGAAGGTACGCCAGCCAACCAGCTCCAACCATGGTCGATGGGCCTACGAGCAACTTTTGCTGCAGTTAAACTGACAGCACATGTCATGGTGCCTAGATGGACTCCAGGAGGGGGAGGGGCGTTTTATGCGGACCACGCAGCATGCCCTTCGGTACAGTCTATTTGGTACACCACAACCCTATATTGACAACATGTGGGATGACACTGCCGCCAGTACCTTCGGCGTAGATGGGAATGCACCCTATGGCCCTATGGTGCCTTTAATTGGGACCACTGTGCCCCACCACCGCAGATGCCACAGTGCATGGTCAACCCATACTTAACCCGGCCTAAAAACCCTATATATTCATAGGAATGCAAAAAATTCACACGCTCACTCGGAATCATGTTTTGAACATTAGCACACCCATTTAGAAGTAATCAGAAGTGTTACAGTGTTGTGAATTTTGTGAAGCAGTCATTGCTGATTAACGAGGCCAGGGGTAATTTGTTTTTTACATAAACAACCTGAAGAAAATAAGGCAGGCTTAACCTCAACAGGGTGGTCATCGTACTGCGGGAGCCCAAACGCCAACATACGACGAGGCCGTGCGCTTGGGACCCGCTCCCCGGCACGCACAGTGGCGCCGAAGTACACTGGCCAGCCACGAGGGCAGTGCAGTTTTTGTAAGGGTCAAGGTTAACCGGCGAGTGCAATCCACCCCGTGTCCAGTGCCACCTCCCCTCACCCTCATCGCTACATCAGTGAGCAGTAACCCGGCAGTGGTGTCACAAACGACTGACCAAACTAGCCAATTGAGTGTCTGAATAGTAAATAAGAACAGTAGTAAACAGAACTATGCATGCATGTAAAACATAGTATATTTCTCAGTGAATTGTGATGTATGTCTTGCTATGGTTTAAGAGGGTGGTTGCTGAGCATTAGTGGCTAGGTAGTGTGTAGCCACCATTTTTCCGGTGGCCATGACAGTGAACCTCTAGACGTAGTACAGTGCGGATGTGTGTGTGGCAAGCTCCTTCCCGCGGGGGCTGAACTGCAATTTTGAATCATTTGACAATGATAGTGCTGTAAGTCTTTTATTTAATTTTACCGAATCATTTTTGAATTAATTGTTTCCCGCCTCCGCGGGGAGTATAATGGTAACGTACTGAGTTGTGCAAGTGTTTTTCTGTCTGCGATTCCTGCTACGTGGGCCAGACATATAAACTTAACATTTCAGGTACGCCCTTTCTCCTGCAATCAACGTAGACGGAGCACAGTGCTATTAACGGTGAACACTGCGGCCTAGCGGGAACACGAGAGCCATGTGAACGCAGAGAGACTTGTGCCTATTCATTATGTACTCCCACCGGAGCGTACCACGCCACCCTTTTTGCTCCCTGTTAGGGTACCCTAGATTGCTCAGCAACCGTGTGTATAATAATCCTACTAACTTGTACCAGCGTAATAAATCAGTTATGCCAACTGGACGCACCGAGAGTCGCCTGCATCATTTTCTGTAGTATCTTATGTTCTACTCTGCAAACATCGCAGAGAGCCAACAAAGTATGTAATATTTCCAGTTATAAACTTCTCTATACCCCCCTTCTATCGCCACCTCGTCTAGGGACCGCCACGAACGTTACACGCCCCGACTCATGCTATACCGACCTGGGCTAGTTCAAGTCCAGGTGGCGCTCATACACCACCCATGGCACCAAATAACCAACATTACGCACATCTAGACAGGCACACTGCGACATATGGTGCCCAACGCTTTGGCGGAGTAAATTCATAACGTTGCGGGCCAGTCAGGCGATGAAGAACCACCAGATTAGGAACTCTAATGGACAGTCTCGTATTTTGGTTGGCAATGAACAGTTGTGTATAACGTAGGAAGACCGATCGGGCCGGAAGTGTTGATAGTGAGATACCATGCGGACAGCAGGCAGGTAGGCAAGTACGCACACACGGGAACCCCCCCCCCCTCATCACACGCGCCGAGTGGTGATAACGGGACCTTCTGGCTGCACACAACAACAGTGCAGAGCGTGAGCAAGAGCAGATTAACTCCACGTCCAACATGTCCACCGCTCAGGAAGTAGTGTGCATGCTGTGCTAGCTACCGAGACTGGACATAGTGAAACCGGAGGATTGGTTAGTTAGCTTTACTTGCGGGTGCCAATGGCCAGACACAATGTCGACACCAACTAGCCCATGGTAGGAAAACTGCGAATGGAAGCCAGAGTGGTTAGGGCGCACACACTGTGATGCACAGAACTGTCCAGCGATGGGATACGAGATCGCGACGTGCGTGACGTGTGCCACAGTGAGACACACACAGTGCACCCAAGCAGTAGAACTACGAACCTAGGCGCTTTCGCATTCAGCCAGTGCGCTGGTCGACGAATGCGCTGCAGGATCGCGCCTCGCCAGGCACGTTAACCGACACTGGCACCAGAGAACTGACCTACGTCGCCGCGACATCCGCTCGACTGAGCCGAGATACATCGTGTGAGCCGGTCGATGCCGTGAGCACACGTATCACAAGCGAAGGCGCACATGAGCGCCAGGATAATGAAGCAGCAGGAGGTAAGAAACAATGGCGCATAGTGTCGGGAATATGCTAGGATGTGCCGCAAAGTCACGTGGCGCTGCCAGAGTACTCAGGCAGTAACCTCGATGACTAAGCGCAGTTTGTAGACAAATGCGTGGCAAGACTGCGCCGGTACCACTAACCGGAAGAGGAACGACCAGAGAGAGTAGCAAAGAAACTCCGCGGTCAGGCGCGCGAGTGGTGGAACATGTGGAAGAGTGTTGACGCGACGTGGGAAGAATTCACGACTAGTCTAAGGGAGCGCTTCTTAGAAGCTGAGGCCAGGGCCGACTGCCTAGCCTAGTTGTACGGCAAGAAACAGAAGGAGGGAGAGCCTATCGAGCGCTTCATAGGAAACCTACACATACAGGCCAATACCTACATTTTGCATCAGACCACCCTAAAAGCACAAAAACTGGCATAATTCGCACACTAGCAAACCGAGCTGAGATTATTTGTTCCAACAAGAAATCCGTAGCTGAAGAACACATCCAAATAAGAAAAGATCTCACAGCGAATGGTTACCCAGCAAACTCCATCAAACAGCACGTAAAACCTAACAGAACACTTAAGCCCACAGAAACAGAAAAACCATCAGGAACCCTAGTTATTCCGTATGTTCGAGGCCTTTCTGAAAAAATAAGACGTCTAGGAAACAAATACGGACTTCGAACAGCATTCCGATCTAAAGCAACCATTAAAAGTATGGTTACCAGGGTGAAACCAGCCACAGAAGAACTACAAACACACAACTGTATATATCAGATACCTTGCGAATGCGGCCATATGTACATTGGTGAAACTGGCAGAGCTCTATCAACCCGTATAAAAGAACATAAAAACAATTGCAAAAAAGGCGAAACCCTAAAATCTAGACTGGCCGAACATGCATGGGAAAATAGCCACAAAATCCTTTGGGAAGACTCTAAACCACTTACACAGGAAACTGGCAAAATTAAAAGAAAAATAAAAGAATCAGCCTTTATTATCAGCAATAACAATAGTTTCAGTCAACAGAACATTGAATTAAAAAAATATGTGGATCCCATTGATTAAAAGAGAAACAAATTTACAGCACAAAATAAAAACAAACACTCAACCCACCACAACCTATCAGAGTCAATACATGCTGCGCGACGAATCAGGAGACAGCCAGTCTCCCATTAGCTGAGCACGATAAGGGGCTTTACCCTATATAAACTCATGGTTTTTCCAGTCTCCTCAATGGGACTGTTGAAAGGTTTTGCTGTTTGCTGCTGTTTTAACAGTGCCAGCCAGTTTCTGCATATCTTCTAGAATTTTCTTGTTAGTATAGTATTAGTGTAGGCTATATTAATTCGACATCTTGAGTAGGTTACTACATCCCACCCCCTCGGGGCCACCCCTGACGTCATGGCGGATGCCAAAAAGCGCAAAGTGGACGACACAGTCCACACCCAAGACCGCGCAAGAATGGATTCCGGGACCGGAACATCCACTCAGCAGGCCGAACAGCAGGTTCCCCCTCAGGGCCCTAAGCCCCAACTCCGCCCCATTATGGTGTATCACACGAGTGACTGCACCTATGGAATGGTCCTGGCACTGTTCAAGGACCAACTGTCCCAGCCGACTAAGAACCGACTGGTTCCACAAGGGGTGCAATACCTGCCCCAGACTATCGCTGACTACCGCCTGGCAATACAGGTGCTGGAGTCAGTCAGCGTTCCATTCAGCGTGCTGACCCCACGTCATGAAATGCCCCTCAAGGTAACCATAAAGTGCCTTGAAAAAACCCTCCCGATCTCGTGGATACGAGACGAGCTCTGCGAACTATGCTTCGAACCTGGCAATATAGAGCCCAAGCTCTCCCAGCGCAACAGGCAGCCACTGCACATGTTTGTAGTGGAGCTGCCTAACACAGAGCAGTCCCGCCAAATTTTTGACATTAAATATCTTTGTGGCCTCGCCGTCAAGGTCCAGGATTACCAGCGCCCTGAAGGCCTGCCCCAATGCAGTAAGTGCCAAAGGTTCGGGCACTCAAGTAAGGTGTGTCACGCCCCTCCCCGATGTAGTATCTGTGGAAAGGGACATATGACAGTGAACAGCGACCTTGACAACAAGGACGACAAGTCACTGCGCAAATGCGTAGGATGCCAAGGCACACACGCCGCCAATTACAGGGGCTGTGGGGTCTATAAAGCAGAGAAGTGGTGATTTCGCCCTCAGGAAGAAAGGAAGAAACACCAACAACAAAGTAGGGCATCTCTCCAGTCTCAGAGCCAGCCCCAGAAAAACTTCCGCGCCTCCCGCGCCCCATGGGCGCAAACAGGCCCAGATGGCTGGACGACTGTGCAAAAGGGTCCGCAAGTCCGCACAGCTGCCCAGAACTTTGTACCTGGCTTCGTGCGACACGTACCTGTAACCACAAGTAACAGGTACAATGCATTCTATGCAGAGCAGGGATTTTTCGAAGTGGAATTTCCTGCCCTAGTGAACCCGCACAGGCCGAGAGAGCGACGCCCAGCACAAACTGCAGTTAAGGGGAAAATGACCCCAAAAACCGCCCAGAAAACTAGTAAAAAGCCCGTCAGTGCTCGCCTCGAGCAAGCGCAGCAGACTGGCAAGAAGGCTGCCCCCACCCCGCCCCAGGCGCCGCACCAGGATAGGCCGGAGCGCCCGGCCAATCAGGAGCGACCAGCTCAAGCCGAGCCTTTAAAGGCTCCAGAAATGGCCCAGGATGCCATTATGGAAGTGACCCCTGTACAGAGCACAGCCTCTGTGACGCCCTCTGTGTTTCACATAATTGGACAACAGTTCACCCAGTCCCCTAATGTCCATAAAGACCTCGAATTAGGACAGCTGTGCACACAGCTGTTCCACCTGCTTGCGATCTGGCTAGAGCCAAACAGCGCCCTGGAGGACAAGTGTAAGGCCACTATAGGCTTTGCCTTGTCGGCAAGAAAAATGAGCCAGTCCAATGCCACCCCCTAGGCAGGATAACAGACCTGCAAATAGGCCCCCCTCCATTGCCAAAATCTTGTTCTGGAATGCAGCAGGCATCCGGAACAAGAAGCAGGAGCTGACAGATTACTTGACTCGCCACCAGGTACAAATCGCGGCAATTAATGAGACACATTTACGCCCACAACACCGTTTCTCTGTCCCAGGTTACTCTTGCTTTAGGAGGGACAGAGAAAATAATGCAGGAGGCGGTGTTTTAATTCTAATTAAAAACACTATAAACTGCCATGCAGCAAAACAGCCTCAATTAAATACACTAGAAGCCGTAGGTATTAATTTAAAACTCGGCGGCCAGCAAGTTTCTCTCTATTCAATTTATTGTCCACCTGGCCGCACACTTACGCGTGCGGATTTAAATGAATTAACAAACATATCCCCCATTCTATTGGCTGTTGGTGACCTGAATGCAAAACACCTCACCTGGGGCTGCAGGGCGCGAACAGCCAATGGAAAAACATTATTCAATCATCAAACTAGGCACAATTATTTTATTAATGCGCCTGCTGAACCAACATTCGAGCCTACACAAATAAATAACCAACAAGATATATTAGATTTTGCACTATGTAAAGGCCTTAATATGACATTTACATTAGAAGTAATACACGAATTGTCCTCCGACCATTACCCCATCCACTTAAATTTTGACCAGCTGGAAACAGACGAAAGGCCAATTAGAAAAATTAAAGATTATATACACGCGAATTGGGAAGCCTTTAAAGAGTAGCCTACCTGGACGAGGAAATTAATCTGCCAGACCTTGTTAGCACCCCCGACGAATTAGACTCTGCGATTGATCATGTCACAGAGCTAATTCAAGCAGGTATCAGTCAATTTGTCCCCGAGAAAGTCCCGTAAACCCAAGTGATTCGCTACCTGCAAATATAAGGCAGCTAATCACAGAAAAATCGCTTGCGCAGGCGCTACTCGCGAGGTAGAACAGGCCAACTCAGAGCACAAATAAATGCACTTAGAGAGCAAATTACTTAGAAACTACCCACTGGCAAACAGACCAGTGGAATAATGAATTATCCCGCCTCACCACTAAAGACAACAGTCTATGGCACTTGACTAAAGCACTTACAAATAAGCGCAACCCAATCCCGCCTCTTCAAGGCATAGCAGGTCCTGCCTACACGCCCCAGCAAAAAGCCGAGGTTGTAGCTAATCATTTAGAAACGGTTTTCATACCGAACATTCAACCCTGCGACCCAGCACATGTGGCTCGCATATATAGGGACCTCCGAGTGCGACTTCGCCAGCCTTCAGCTGACGAACCTGAATTTACGCATGCCGACGAGGTAAAACGTATAATTAAACGTATGAAGCCCCGCAAAGGGCCTGGGTTCGATACCCTACAAGCTATAGTGCTAAAACAACTGCCACAGTCTACACTAGAGGCTCTGGCTAAGTGTATAAATGCAAGTATGGCACTTGCGCACTTCCCCACGCCCTGGAAACGTGCCAACGTAATTGTTTTTCCAAAACCTGGCAAGGATCAGACCTTGCCACAAAATTACCGCCCCATAAGCCTATTAAGTACGCTCTCAAAAGTGCATGAATGTGTTCTGCTGCGCCGCCTCGATATTCACATTCAAAACGCGGATATTTTTCCTAACGAGCAATTTTGCTTTAGAAAAAGCATTCCACTGTTCATCAGTTAGTCAAACTAACTGAACACATAACTACAACTTTTAACTGGCGACAATATTCAGTAGCAGTCGTTCTTGATGTAGAGAAAGCATTTGACAGTGTGTTTCATGCTGGACTACTTTTTAAAATGTACGAGAGAAATTTCCCCGATTGTTATATTAAACTCATTACCTCTTACGTAGATAGGCGCTCTTTTGCTGTAACTATTGACGGAGCGACCTCAGAATTTAAAGAAATTAGAGTAGGAGTACCCCAGGGCAGCATTTTAGGCCCAGTACTTTACAATTTATATACTAGCGATATTCCCGGACCCCTTAATTGGAATATGAATCTAGGTGTATATGCCGACGATACAGTAATATGCATGCGATCTAGAAGTGCCAAGATTGCATCTCGGCGAGCCCAGGAAATGCTCAATGAGCTAGAAAATTATTTCCGCCTGCGGCGTATTAAAATTAATGTAGGCAAATGCCAAGCTGTGGTCTACACACGCCGACACATTCCTACCAATCTTCCCCGCCTCACTCTATTTAACGAGGAAATACTATATAAAAACGAAGGGAAATATTTAGGCGTAATACTGGATAAAAGGCTGACATTGCGAAGTCATGTTGAGAACAAGAGAAACCTTGCTTATGCTCGCATGTCGGCACTTTATCCAATGACAAACCGCAACTCCGGCCTTAAGCTGAAAAAACGGACTATTAATTTATAATACAATGATCCGCCCCATTTTAACTTACGCAGTTCCAGCGTGGGCTTATTGCGCAAAATCGCACTTTGCAAGTGTTGCAAAATAAATGTCTAAGAATTGCGGCAGATGCACCTAGGTACACACCTATAAGATACTTGCATGCAGAACTGAAACAAGAACTGCTGCAAGACGTTTTCTGTAAAATGGCAGAGCAATTTTACGCTACTAGCCATAATAATCAAAATCCTTTAATTGCAAGCCTTGGGGATTATGATCCTGAAGAAAATCAGCGTTATAAGCGACCAAAATCGCTTCTAGCGCACAGGCCTCCCTAGTTTTTCTCGGTCCGGAACCAGCGGGCGCTGTGACTGGCCGGAGCCCCGGCCACTCGCGGGGCCCCTGCCCCGCGACCTACTCGCGGTTTTCTAAACACTCGCGAGGTCCGGAACATGA
>PNEQ01097325.1:0-21171 GCA_003012365.1 Medauroidea extradentata
AAAAAACACTTCTGTTGGCAAGCCGGGCAACGGTACTAAATAACTTGTGGGCTGTAACTTCACTTCACCTAGCACCACTTATGGCTCAAAATTCACCTTAAAATTTCAGAGGCTCTGTTGGCATAATTGGCAGGTCATCTGCTGTATTAAGCTTCAATGAGACACAAAGTTTAATAATATATATATATAAGAAAAAAAATTGAATTGTCAAGGTTTATGGTCTGGTGAGGCCAGCTACTTCACACTATCTGACAATTATATCACAATGAGTGCTCCCGTGATTCAAATTGTTGCGGACAGTGTGAAAATCAATCAAACATAAATGTATTCTCGGTAGCATTCTTCTGTGCTCCCTAAAAATTTGTTTTTCAGAATTAAATTGTGTCAAGTGCTGCAAAGACTTGGTATTTCTGGTTTACCAGCCGTATTTTCAAATTAATTTTCTGAATGGCTATAGTGGAATGCTGATATCGGTTTGAGTGATAATAGATACGTGAAGCGGCATCACACAGGTCTGCTAGGGCCTGATAATACAAGAAGTTGATATCACAAGCATCCTGGCACAACTGAAGGATGGAGGGTAAAAGTGACAAGGATGGCCTTCCCCCTCCACTTAGTGCATGCCACCGTGGTTCCACTCTTGCTGCCTCTCTTCTCTCTTTGGACGCAGCTAAGCCATGCCCCCACTGCTTGCTATACCGTGTGGTCTGACGCACACACTTATTCTCTCGGCAGCGTAATACTGCCCTTAATGTAATTTCCATTTTACATAAAGCCAGTAAATTTTGTAGAAATTACAATTTCTACGGATCGTAAAGAAAAAATATGGACTACTGAAACAGTACATTTGTAAAATCAAAAATCTCATCCTTGCGTATGTAAATAGATACCGGTAAAATTTTCAAGAGTAGTATAGGTAGGTTGCTAATATTCATCTGACAAATTAAAATGTGTCTGGCAATTATGCTTATTTGATTTTATTGAAAAAGTGTTAGTTTTTTATGTTTGGTTGAAATATGTTTCACGACTCACGTCTTCTAAGCCTGTGTGTGGAATGTGTTGTGCTTTGTTTACATTATATTGCGTTGCGGTACGGAGACTCTGTACTATGGTGTTTTGGTCTGTGTAAGATATTCAACTTCAGTTTTCGTATTTTTGTGGTTCAGATTTGAAAGTTTTATTTATTATTTAACAGCGTGTTATTTATCTCAAAACTAGCAGACGTATGTACTGTAACACACACAGCGCATCCATAAAATGTGCTTTGGAATATTGTCACATATTATGTTTAATGTTTTTTCATCACATAGATAAACATTTTATGTAGTGCATGGAGGACGAGATGATTGCAGCACCACTAAACACCAGACAGAATTTAGGTCTACTCTAGCAGCGCACTTAGTGTGTCTGTTAATAGTGGAAAAAACCACTGTGTCCTCGCACAAAATAAAGTGCTTCCAGAGGAAATTTGAGAATCAGGAATGATAAAATGCTACAACTGAAAACTACTGTTAAGTAACTTGTACTACCACTGATAGGTCTTGCCAGAGGTTGGCTTGTCTATTTTGACAAGATATGAGGGCATTTACTGTAACTTACACGTCATTTGTACAGTGAGAGACAACATAATGGAAAGTTAACATCTCAGATTCATTTTAGTATAAAAAGTGTTTTTCACTGACAATGTGTAAAATATGTGCATCACACAAGTACCTAAGGTAAGCGCTCTTGTAAAGTTGAAATTTATCAGTATTATTTAAAACAGAGTAAAACGATACAAGTTTGTAAATTATGAAATACAGTACCCTTTAATGTATTTTTTTGTTGAATACAGTCAGACTCTTAAGCCGATTTTACAATTGTGCGACACTGCGACAGCGACAGGATGGCAAAAGTGGCTAGTCAATTACGGGAGAGCAAGCAGACGACAGTGATGCAAAGGGCTGCGATAGGACATGTTCTATTGCAGTTGCAAAATTTGCATGTGAACAAGAAGAAGAAGAATAACAACACAACAGTGTTTGTTAACAGAAATGACAAAAAATAATAAAACACCATCACATTTGTAAATAAACAACTAAAGAGACACAAAGGTGAGCATTTAATTATATATAATGTTATTTTACCAGTCAGATAAATTTAACATTCGACCTAAACACATATAACCAACATATTAACTTGGTGTGTGTGCAGAAGAGCTGTTACTGTAATTGAAGTTGGAAACAGCAATTTCTCTATAACAACTAACTGAGAGGAAACACATTTAACATAACTAAACATTCCATAAAGGGGCGCATGTTCAAATCAGCAATCAGGATTCATTTGTTGATTTTCTTTACTATTTCTGACGAAAGATGGCACTAAAAGCAACTAAACGCATAATTGCTGTCACATTATTGTAAAATCGATTTGAGCCGGACCACCTAGACTCTTCTTACAAGGCCTAAACCTATCCAACATAAATACCAACGAACAAAGATAACAAACAAGGTTAAATGGGACTACTGTCCCTAGCATCTACTGACCTATGCTTGTAGCTTATCAGAGATAAGGGATGTACTCTTTACATTCCTGAGCAAGGAAGAAAACATTTTAGAACAAACCATGTATTGACATTTTAAACACTCCAGATACAATATTCGAACAACCTTATCCTACATTACAAAGGTTTATTACAATTCGATGCGAATGCACGACTCGCTACAACACTCTTTACACTCGATATCATAAAATGTGAGTTCCTTGTTTTACGCGTATCATCTCAAAACACTGACAATGACCATAACACGCTTGAATACCCAAAGCAACAATTGCGATTACAATTACCAATACGCACCAATACTTATAAATACATCTTTCAAAGGTAGGTCACAGCACCATAGTAACGCAGATACTATTACTGAGTCTCCATTTATCCTCTGCGCACCAAACGCCCCTCGTCCATTCTTCCTAACATAATCTCCCTGCCAACGGACACATTAACTCAATAGTCAAATGCGAAGATTACCACTCTCGTCGATGTCCCGTAATGGAGAAAGCCTGGCAACCCATCCACGTCACAGGAATTCCTGTTACACCAGCGCAACTACCTCGTGGAGCTTAATCCCCCTCCAGCGGTGCTGCGCGGTGCGAAGTCGCGCGCCCTAAAAATGTTCGCTAGGGCCTCTTCTGCACCAGCTAAATCAACCTGTCCATTTTACTCACCAACCGCCTCAGGCAGTGTAGGAAGTAGATATGTACGATTGCAAGACGAACCCACTTAAGTTTCGTATTGCGTCTTACGCACATCGGCGACCAGCAGGATACAAAAACCCTTCGTGACTACTCTTCGGTACAAGCACCTCTCCCATCGAACGCAGGCGTCAGAATGTGCTTCTCCCCGATGCGAGCAGTGCTCGCCTCCACCCGCGCGCCCCTACCGCCAGTCGGCGGAACTAGCCTTCCCCCCCCCCCCCCCAACTCCCGGCCGCTCTCCTCCATGGCCAGTGGAGGAGAGGAGCGGGGTGGGCGGGGGGTATCCAGCACCGTCAACCAGGGCAACCCAACTCCTAAATAATTCCCTTCACGCTAACCACAAGTCACTCTCAAGAGGGAAGGGCGAAAGACTCCCCCCAAAACTCAAAATTGAAGAAGAAACCCCCCCTAAAAGGAAATAGAAAAACTCAAAATACTCAAACCCGGCGGGAGCCCGCTCAGATTGACGAAGAGTAGTGTGTGAAGTATTGTTGGTCGTCTCAGTCGCAATGTCGCACAATTGTAAAGTCGGCTTTAGTACCAATGTATTTCCGTATTTCCATCGTCATGTTTATATACATAAAAGATCTTAGTTTAAGTTAAATGTAAGTTCTTATCAGCATCTGAATTTCCTTTGCATGATGCTGATCATCTGCACAAATGAATTACTAAATTGTTTTTTCAACACTATTTGTTTATTACTTGTTAAATATAATTTTCTTATAAAACTTATGTTTGTCTGCCATTAAACAATTTTCCAAATTGTTATTGAAAGTATATCCCCTGTAAAAATTAGAAATGAAAAATGTAGCATTTAAATGCTTCACTCACATTTCAATCAATATTTCTTATAAACTTTTTTTGTACATTTCTTTTGTCATTCCATATTGTAGCACTATGTAATACAAATCTCATTTTTCTAAATATTCTTGAAACACGTCCCCTGTAAGAATTCAAAGTCTAGCATTTTAATGTTTTTCTGACATTTTAATCAATACTGTATACAACCCTGTTTTCCATTTCACCTATCATGCCTTTCTATAACACTATAAAATACAAATCTCATTTTATTTTAAACACTACGAAAAACTTAAAAAAAAGGTTTTGTAACAACTGCGATTAATATGAAACTAATTAGTGCATACCATGCATTTTATTTGTGGTTTGGAATTTCACTGAAGATTCAAAACTTTGTATCTCAAAATTGGTAGGTTTTTAAAAACGAATGGAAAAACTGTTTAGAAAATATACACTATTTCTGATGTCAGAATAAATTAAAAATTATGTCTTTTTGTACATTCCCACTTACAATGTAAATGTCATGAATGTTTTTTAGAGCTACCTGAAAACCTGTCTGAGGGAAGAGTTCATGTGGTGGATGATAGTCTGGTATGGCCAGTTGTGTTCCTATACCCAGAACATGAAACAACTGATTTTATCATAAGCTTCCATGAGGATGACACGTAAGTTCTGCCGCTATTTGTTGTTACATTTGATGGCAAAGTATTTTCTTGCAGTACATTTCATAGTCAAAGTAATACCTCAGCTCTTTATCTAGTAATGTAGTACTTCACTACTGATTTTCATTATTTATCTCACGTAATTAAAAACTTCCCTGCAGAATGTTTTGGTTTTCTAAAACCTTCATGATGTTTGATTACCCTCATGTTTCCACTAGTGTCACATAACCCACTTACACTGGTAAAAGATCTGTCTGGCCTCAAACAGACCCAAAACATGGTTCCAACCAAACTTCATTAAGACTCTGTTTCTGTTGTCATATTGAATTTTATTACTGTTCGCTTTTTTTGAAATTTTAGTAAGAAAAATATAAAATATGTGATTACACCGCAAAGTGTGTTTATATTGCGCTGCAGTAGGGACATTGCGAATTAGCTGTTAACTTATAATTATGCCGCGATCTGTGTGGCAAATTATTTTATATTCGTAATTTACCCAACTGATTGCGACCTAATTATACATTACTAGCTAATGCCATGTTTGTACTGTAGTAAAAATTAAATATATGTAATTTGTGGTATAGTCGCCAATTTAACATTTTACTTCTCAGACTTCCAAAATAGCGAAAAATTATAAAATTCGATATGGTGACTGAAACCGAGCCTTAAGTGCTGGTGATAACATTTAATGTACAAGTGATTAGTTTCTAAGACTCTGCTTAGCTTGTTCTTTCAACCAAATTAAATTCAGTATTTACTCACGTGTAGATTGCATGCTTGAAAATGTGAAACTACCGGTAAAGAAGTTGATATAGGTACATATAGGTAAATTTATTTACAATGTTCACAAATTTTCATAACAAGAAATCAAACAAAAAAAATTAAAGGCAGTATTGCACAAAATCAATTAAAAATACAACATTATTTACAGGATTATCACAGTATCACAGTCAAAATAATACAGTCTGAACACTCGCAAAGTGTTTACCTACTCGTTATCCGAGTCTGACTCAGACGCACTAGACTCAGCTGGGTCTTCAACATCGCCGTCTTGTTCCCGGATCGCATCGTCTTCAGTACCGTCTAACGCGCAGGATATTCCAGTTTTCTTGAAACTCCTCACAATTATATCAGGCATGATGAGACTCCAACTCCTCTTGATCCATACACACACCATGAGCAACGATGGTCTTTTCAGTATCCCGCCTTTCGTTTCCTCTTACATTCCGCTGGCCATCCACTCCCCATACAGGTGACAGAGATGCCCCTTGAAAGGCTTGTTCACAGAGATATCAAGCGGTTGTAGCATTGCTGTCAGGCAACCCGGGATAACTGCAATGTCTGTCCTTGACTCTTGCAGTTTTGCCTCAACGCCCTCAACCAAATGTGCGCAGAAGCTATCCTACACCAACAAGGCCTTTTGTTTTAGAAGACCCCCCTGGCCGCTGCTCCTACACAGTTTGAACCCAATCCTTTACGAGCTCAGCTTCCATCCAACCCTTCTTGACCACGGATGTGAATGCCCTTTTGAAACTTCTCTTCCTTAGGCAGAGTCTTCCGCTTAAAAATTATATAAGGCAGCAACTTTCGCCCAACGGCCGTCACTGCCAAAATTACTGTACAACGCATTCTTTCATTTCCAGTAGTGCAGATAATCACACTTGACTGCCTCCTCTCGTTGACTGTTGTGATCTGTGGCATGTCGAAAGAAATTGGCGTTTGATCGGCATTTGCAATCTGCGAGAGGAGGTAATAATTTGTTCGCCACATCCGCAGAACGTAACAGAAAATGTCCGTTCCACGGCCCTATTCCTATTCTCTTCTGAAAAAACTATCACTCTCAACTTGAACGTGGCCGAATATGAATTACGCTTTCCCATCATGCAAATCACTTAAATAAAACTTCTCACTCTGCTATCACTCTACCACCTTAGCACAACTGAACGAGATAAAACAATGGTGTCACAGAATCTTCAGCACGCTCAAATTCCTTCCTCTTACATGGCCAATCAGGATATGCCATTCAAGGCCGGACCAATGATAAGCGCCCTTATGGTTAAACTTGGACCACACGCCACATGAATGCAGGCTGTTCCATTTTCTTTATCGCTATTCCATTTATTGTACCAGTTAACTCGTTCATGCCCGGTGCGCCGGCCATTCGTGTCTTAGTCGCCATCATTAAATTAAGGTGCAACCTATATGGGGGGGAATCTTAAATACCAAATTCAAGACCTCAAAATATGGGTGCGACCAGTATGCGATGGCGACCTGTATGCCAGTAAATATGGTAGTCCTGTACAATCCCCACTTGATAGTGCTAACAATAAGTCAACTCCGAGTTGATGGCCAGGCCCACAAATACCTATATGTATTTGGTGGTTAATGCCTATTGAGTTTGAGAGTATCTTCTAAGTTATCACTTTACTAAGAATAAGTATACAGTACTACAGTAGGTGTATTGGTGACTCCTATCTCTTTTGACCAACTATCCTGTATGTGCCTCAGAACAAATTCCATAACAGCTAACATACTTTGAGGATTGCAAATGTCCACCATTTTTTTGTGTCCAGTTTTTTTAAAATTGATTATGTAATTAATTAATTATTTTGGACCCGGAATGAGGAACCATTCATTTGTAGCAATATAACTACAGTATAAATAAAATGTTACGGTTGTCTTAAATTGTGGTGTAGCTATATCAACACACTGGTTTTTAATGTTAACTGTATCAATGTGTTGTATTTCTATCTGTCTGGTGTAATGCATCTTGTGTTTACATATAACATGATTTAGGCCTCAAACCAGGCAATGCAGTGCTGTCTGGACGGGCCATGCACTGAGCATGCCCTTATAAAAAGATGGAATGATTTTAAACAACAGAGAAGAGCTTGATTTGTTGTCATATGCAGTTTTTTTTACCTGATACTTAATATATATCTTGATTTTTATTTAAAATTTTGGCTATGTGTGTTAAAATTTCATGCATCTGAACATCAGGAAATTATTTAAAGCATTCACAAGATGTGTTTAATTCTGTATTCCATATTTAGCCAGCTCTGCATGCCTACTAGCTAATAGTTTGTTGATGTTAAATGTTTATGATCCTGCCATTGTTTGGTAAATGATAGAGCCTATTCACTAAAAGTTTTAGAAGTGTTTGTATAAGTTGTGAAACCTATATTCAGAAAACATAATTGATGGACGTTTTTAAACAAGTTAATACAAAAAGCTCAGAACATGTAAAGTGTGTCAGTTCCAACAAGAACCTAAATTCTGCAGAATAAGTTTTGCATTGTTTATACAGGATGGCCACTCGACCTGGAAAACCTGGAATCCGGGAAAATTCAGGGAATTTTGTAGCTACAGGGAAAAGTCAGGAAATTTCATCACAAATCTGGAAATTTTTCGTAATGTTTACTTGTAAAATAGAAATTAATAGGTAAGTGTTGATGCTTTAGGGACTTCTTTTTATGTCGTAATTGTATTTTCGTGACCTCGTCTTGTCACATTATTGGCCGGCTTTCATGAGTTAGGTTCGTGAACCTGTCTTCCCATTTATTTTTCTTTGGTGTAAATAGCCATGGTGTAAGGCCTAAATCAGTTCTGTTGTTTGAACCACACGTCATGTTAAAGTTAAACTGATAGTTTTTGTTATAAAACTTTCTTGTGACATGTTTGTTTAAGATTGTGAAGAAACCACTGGGTTTTCGTTATTTGTATATATTAATTCTGAAGAACTGCAGTCATCATTTGGTTTTGTACAAATGGCGGGATACGTTGATGAAGGCTGACGAGCGTTGTTAGTTTTGGTTCGTAAATAATTTCAACATGTTACGTTCCAAACACAAAAAAACTAGCTTCAACTACAAATGGCTTGCGTGTGAAGATTTTGTACAGTGGTTACGTGAAGACAAGTTGGATCTATTTTCAGCTCTGTGTTGTTATTGTGTGACAAAGTTTAGCCGTAGCAATATGGGAAAGCAAGCTGTGATGATTCATATGAATAAAAAAAAAAAAAACATAAAGAAGCAGCTGCAAACTGTAAGAAGTTTGTGGAAATAGACATTCTATTAAAACATGGACAAAGCACATCTGAAGCTTCTGTTTGTAAGTACTCAACAGATACCACTGAACCTGTTAATCTAAGTCCAGAGACTCATGTGCCTAAGAAAACTTTTCATGCATTTCTATTAAATGAGAAAGTTGAAAAGGAAAAAAAGTGTCAAGTAAAACAACTAGAATGGTTAGAAACAAAAAAATTGAAACTGGTAGAAGATATGAAGAAGGAAGTTGAATCCATCAATGCAAAAATTGAATTTATATAAAAAAATTAAAGGTTTATTTGAGAGTGTTTTTTGTATATACGTTTTTAGACTTTGATTTGAGAGTGGTACAGTAAACTCTCAGACTATCCGTGCTTCTCTTAACCGGTTTTCGGCTTATCTGTGCGGCACACCGCCGCCTTCCCCTCCCACACCCTCCACCCCCGCCGGCATCAAAGCGCCGGATGCCCTCTCCCTCTCACACCCACCACTCCCGCCGGCATCCAAGCGCCAAGTATAATGTAACTTGAGCTGCAATACGATAGAGTTTCACCCACCCACCCCCTCCCCACATATTACAATTTTTGGATTGTTTAAATTTTAATCTCAGCAATTTTTAATATATTTTTTTTAATGTGTGTATAGGAGACCTCGTAGCCTATAAAGGTGTTATTCGGTGCGAATTATTTCAGTTCGGGAAGTCGGTTTTCCTTTAAAAAAAAAAAAAAACATTTTATGTATGCAATTTTGGAGCTTGACATGCAATTAAAAACACTACGAAAATTAAAAAAAATTTCATTATAGTAAAAAATAGTCACAATGTACGTCTACAAAACATACCATATCTCGTACAAATAAAAGTTGTTAATACAACCAAAATTTTCTGTCAAACGCCTCCTTGATTAATTTTTATATTTTTAAACGACCGAATTTGTCAGTTTGATTACCTTTCCTGGATATTACTTTTATGCAAATGATTTTTTGTCTCCATTAAGAAAAAATAAATTGTGAAAGTATTGGACAGATGAAACCGTTTTTCAATGAGCATTCATGCTATTAAGCAATGCGAGATGATAGTGTGGCGTTGCGAGTGGTATTGCCTAGCATAGAGAGAGCTCATCATAACTGGAAAGAGAAGCGAGTGATTTATGCGAGTACTCGGAATGAGAGTGAGAACTCTAATCCTGGTAAAGTGATATCTCAACAGGAAAGAGAAACGAATGGTTAATGTGAGTACTCAGAATATGAGTGATAACTTAGAACAAGGTAAAGCGAGACTGTAACCTGAAATAGAAACTAGTGATTGAATCGAATTCAACACACAAGAATCGGAAACCGAGAACTCTAAGAAGAATCAAGTACTCATTTTATTATCACTCGATTCTGCCCATCACTATTGATCAGTCGCACCGCACACCAACCCTTGCAAGCCACGTCCTGCCATCTGGACTGACTCACGCATAGTTACAGTGGCACTCACAACATAGCTTTGCCTACGTTTCTTTACACTATCGTTCCCTTATCCACTCAATAGAGAAGCGGCCTTCAACACACAACAGTGACGGTAATAACTGTCTGGTGCAAAAACAATACTAGTACACTTTTTTTGCTGGTTTTGTACTTAAATACAAGACACATAAATGAGAATGGTGATTCAACGCCACTTAAATTAGCATAAAATTCTCGCATTATATGCCGGCAAATACAGAACTCTTGTAAACACAATGTGTTTTTCCTTCTGTAAATTAAAGACGTAACTATAGATGTACAGAAATCAGACATTTCAACCAAGCTTATTATGAGTGAATGAGAAAGCAATCTAGTTGATAGAGGGTGTGTGCTTATGTTTCTTTTATTAAAATTCATTGTGATTGTCACGAACTTTCATATGAATGTACCAGACATTTTAATGTGTTTTCTAAGTTTTTATTAAAATTCAATGTGATTGTCACAAACTTTCATATGAATGTACCAGACTTTTTAAAATTTGCTTATGTTTTTATTAAAACACTGGTTGTTACGGACTTTCATATGAATGTACATACCAGACTTATTTTTAATGTGTATATTTTTTAGTAGACTTTATTGTGATCGTCACAAACTTTTAAATGAATGCACAGACTTTTTATTAATGTGTTTCTTCTTGTTTTGACATAAGTCTATGTTATGTTTGGATTATTTTTAATGGAGGTTTTGCTATGTTTGCCGGGTCTTTATTGTATTACATTTCACAAATCAGTTTCTCCGCACGTGTCTTGGCTGCCGTCCAACGAGCGAGCGTCTTATCTGTGTGTGGCTGGCAATGCGCACGTGTGTGTGAACTTGGCAGTAGACAAGCTCCCACAGCTGGCGCTCGGCTCGCCGTGTTGCCATATGTACGCGGCTTTGGACAGCTAATTTTTAAAAACGTGGCTCATGGCTCAATGTTGTTTACAGTAAACTATTCTTTACGTCTTATGTATGTCGTGTTTACTGCCTTTTGGCTTTACAAATACACACGTTGAATCTAAACAGTACTGTGTAATATCATGAGTATGGGTGACAAAATCAGTGTTACATTTACAGAAAAACTTCATGAATTTGCTTATCTGAGTTTTTACATACAAATTCGCTTATCCGTGTTTATGCTGGTCCCAATTAGCACGGTTAATCGGGAGTTTACTGTAATTAGTATATGTATAATTTATTTCTGTTGTGTGATGTGCTACAAAATGTGCAAGTTAAAAAACAAGATTTCCTAGCGTTCTCAGCAGCGTGAATAGGTATGTAAGCCTAAATATATCTCAGATTTCGTTGTAAATTTAATTACTTTAGACCCCCGAATTTACGAACCCTGGATTTAACGAAGGTAGTGATTCTACGAATACAATCTCAGGAACCTGCAAAAAATAACAAAATTCTATGATTAAAAAAATTGTAAGAAATTATATTGATACTGAATAAAACATACATTATCTAATTCATGGCATTAAAATATGAATTGTAGAGTTGCAGTTATTACTCGGTAAGTCACAATATTAAAAATAAAACAAAAATAGTGAAAATCTGTTAAAACATGTGGCAGTGACAGTTTGAAAACCACGTGGCGGCAGTGCCGCCTGTGCCAAGTCGGCCGGCCTGTCTCCATCAACTACGACGTATTAGGATCTATATTGAGGTCGTACTATAACTGCAAAGTTCCAGCGCATGCGCATATGCTCATTTAACCATAGTAAAGCCTCCTTCTAGGCTGTTTCATGACGTCTTATATCTCTTGCGTCGAATGCGTTTACTTTTTTTCACAAATGCTATAAATGATAGCGTAATGTTATTTTTCTTTATTGGGTTAACACCATACGTACTTAAAAAATATTAACTTGGCGCATAATTTGCTTAAACAATGCATTACTGCATGTCGTAAAATGTGCATTTCATAAGTGAGCACGATAATAGCGCTACCTATTAACTACGTGTAGAAACATTTGTCTAAGGGTATTTCGAACTTGGAAAATAAATACACGTTCTTGTATTACGTAATCCCAGAACTGCTAATTTATTTTTACAGCATATACTGGCTTTGAAAGTGATTAATTGCAACATCTTGTACATGTAATTCTCGACGATTGAACGTCGGAATATGCTACGGTGCCACTATCTATTTTCTATCTTGTGAACGTTCATACAGTTGCGCTATCTGTCTGCTCTGCACGCAACTTATATCTACGTTCGTGTACAATTCATCAAACGTCGAGGGATTGTTTTGACGTTAAGTGATATAAAACTGCGCAATTAATAAATACATCCACTTTTTCCTTCTTTCTTTGATGAATACTTTAAAAGTGCATTGTGCAAGTAAGGAATGCCTACTTTGTTTTTTTCCATTAAACACTACGCAAATCTGGCTATTCGCTCGCGAGTAGGCACTCGGCAGCTCAGTTTTCTCATTTTTTTAGGACAAGGGTTGGTCATATGTTGTTTAGCGGTGTTCTTTTGACGGTAAGACGTCTGCCTATTGATTTAAATTTATATTTCAACTATCATTTGCTTTATTTTTCCGTTAAATGCTATGGAAGTCGGTCTGTTAGCTCGAGAGAAGACACTTGGAATCTCGATTTTCTAGTTTTTGTGGACAAGGGTCATATATACCGCTCAACAGTTTGACGTCTGGCTACTGATATCAATTTATATTTACCTTACTACGTTAATTAATTTCCTGCAAAACGCTACGGAAGTCGGGCCTGAATAGAGACACTTTGGAGAAAAAAATGCAATTTTAAAATTTTCTGTTAAGGTCGCGCCGCGGAAGGGGGGGGGGGGGCAAAATAAGCCGCTATCGATTTTACGAATACGATTATAGGCTAGTGTACTGTGAAAACTCAAATTACATTGTGTATGTTTATGTTTTTATTTCTCTTTGTTATAAATAGATTTTTGCTTGTCTTGTCTTCATGTAGGGTAAGTGTTGTTCACGAGGACCTTATTTTTAGTTGAATTTTGCCAATGATAAATTGGATTAGTCAAACAAATTTATTTACTGTCTGGAACTGAGAAGGCAAGGCTCAATAATGAGGCTGGGGGTGATGACAAGCAGAGGGACTAAACCATCACCCTGCTGCTCTGCCTTGCCTTCCCTCTCCCAGGGAAAAAAAGGACAGTGTCACCCTTTTTCTTCCTTTCTTTCCCCAGGGAAAGATAGCTGATCACAAGACGTCAAAATTAACTTCTCATATTTCTTCCAACTGCCACATCGAATTGCCGACCAGCATACTTTGTAACAGACAGTTTAAATACGCCTGGGGGGTCCTCCCCCGGAAATTTTTTTTTTTTTTTTTTTTTAGGTACAAAATGGTGCTGCTTAAGAACTTTGCGAACCAAAAATTTAATATACCACTTTAATAAATTTTATTAGTTTTAAGGATAATAAATAAATTTTAATGTTTCCATAAAATTTAACACCCCTGAATTTTTATTAGTGGTTTTGGAATAAAAGTTGCGCTATACACTAGTAAATATGGTATATTTAATACATCACTTGTAAGTTTATTTTTTGTGTACTGTTTTTAAAATTGTATTTAATTATTATTCAACAATTTTTTATAGAGAATAATATTGGAGATTTTAGTGTTGGCAGTTACGGTACGTTACATAGCATTGAAGCACTTATCATTTACATTCCCAGTGGTGGTGTTTTCACTTTTCATGTCTCTGAATGGCAGAAAGGTTGATCCTTCAAGAAATCGGGGTATTTGTTGTAGTGTGAAGGTATGTGAACTCAGAAAATTGGGGAAGAAAAAATAGTAAAAATCCGAAGGGTTATCATAAAACTGTAGCAGTAGTGCACAATAATATTTGTTTATTCTTACCTATATTATAATTTTTAAAATTTTAAAATAAGAAAAGTACAGTAGTTCCAAGCAATACAGATAAAATTTTTTTTTTTTTCCTTTTTAGACCATTTAATAGCAGGTCCCTTAAATATTGCAAAATAAGGGATTTGTTATACATGAGATATTTTACTCCTGTAAAAACTTACATCATATAAATTACTGTAACTTAAACAAGCCATGTCAAGTTTTATTTTCAAAAACAAAATTAAATAAAAATTTTTTGTCTTCTCTTATACTGTGTAAATGAAAACATACACAGTGGCTACCATGTTATTTTTGCAGTCGTAACAAAACTAAATTAAGAGCCCTACATTTTTAGGTATTTGTTGAGTTTCCTATTTACAATACACTATTTAAAAACACAAATATCAAAATATTATAAGTGAATAAAGGTCATATAAACAATATGAAAAATCCATGTCGAAGATGTCGCTTTGAATGTGGTCGGCAACTTTAGCTGGTAGCGGGACTCTGTCTAAACAATATTTTCATGATAGACATACTCTGCCACATGCGCTGTGAAGTTGGTACTGCCAAAAGTATAATGCTGTGGCAGACACTTCTTTATCCTTCATGTGCTGGAGACATGAAAAAGTATAGAAAAATGCAAATTTGTGGTGGCTTAATTCTTTGACTTGATGCCCAAACAGCGATGTTAATGGATTCATAGGTTTTTTTTTGCCAAGGGTGTTATACATGCATGTTTAACATTTTTAATTTCTGGTATGTGAAAGGGCTATATGTGGATGGGTGTTATACTCATGTAAAAATAGTAATTACCACCAGTAAATTTTTTTCTCATTTAGATTCTTCAAATATTAACTGGTGTAGTAAAGTACCGTTAGTCTGTCTCATGAAAGAATTCCAATTTTTTTTTGACAATTGTTGGCATCCTTTTTATGGCTGTTTCAGAGGAAAAAGCAGTGTGTTCCTCTATCACAGGTGATTTCTGAACAAATGAACAAAGTAAGCTGACTGGTAAACTGTGCAATGTATCAAAATGAAAAGTATTTTCCTGTATCTCTGTACACACATGATAATCTTCAAAAGTGTTAAAAACTTTTAAATATTAGCTAAGATAAGACATATATTACACAATTGGAAAGTCAGCTGACTTTACTTTTGCATATACCAAATAAGGCAGAGGCAAAGATAGTTCTTACATGGAAACTGCTTTAAAAATAAATGCCAAAATAACTGTTAAAAAATGGAATTCTTTCATGAGACATACTATACTTCCATTGCTTAATGTGCAGGCATGTTGTGCTTCCAGGTTCCTTGATCATTTAGAGCAGATGTTCAGTGACCATCCAGAATGGGATGTGGACAAGAAATATGTGGTAGACAAACTGAGGTTGTTCTGGGAAGATCGTCAAACTGCACACATGCACGAAGTTCCATTGACCAGCTCTCTCAGAACAGTTCTTTCACACAAAAAGTAGGTGGAAATTAGTTCTGAACAAGTTGGTAAAAATTAAAGTTAAGGCATTTAATCATTTTTTGTCTTACTCACAAGGTGTGCACTCCACAAGTGTTTCAGCTTAAGTATGTAAGGTTTTGCTGGCAGTTTTATTATTTTATAGATGTGGCATAACAACTGGTAGCGGCACAACCTCAAGTATGATACGTATTTGTCTTCTGCACACATCAGTACCATTTTAACACTCCTAAATTGCAACTTTTTTTTAAGTTTACATTTTAAACTTTTCAATGGTTTCCGAAAACAGTGTCATAAAATTGCTGTTTTCATTTGATCTGTAGTGGTAGATACAAGGTTCTACTGTATGTATTTATATATACAGTACTTCAATTAGAAATGTGGTGGTCAAATATAAGATTTGTCGTATATTGTGGATATGAGTCATCAAAGCAGGATTGTGGTGAGAAGTCAACATATTCATTTACAATAGAATATGGTAATTTTCTAAGTGTTTCCCCATTCATTTTGGCCAAAAGAAGTGTGCCACCCCATTTCTGTAGCAATCAGTCTCTGGTTGTATCAGCACACAGACATTGCCATACAGTTTTACACTGTGGCATATAGAACATCTGTTGATACCAAGAGGAACAAGTTGCTGAACACCAACTGCTAGCTTCTTTCCTTCATGGTTCAGCATGAGCAGGCACATCAAAGAGGCTGAGACTGTCGTCCCTCTATTGGCATGACCGGATAGTATAAGTGCAAGGAATTTTGGTTGTTAGGAACAGTAAGAGCAAGGTACTTTGATCAGAGAGAAAATGTAGTTGTCGAGGTACGAGGCCGGGTGACAAGGGAGTACCCGGTTCATAGAGCAGGGGCCCGATTCTTGAGTTGTTTCGAGCGAAATCCCGAATCTCACTTCCCACATTTCAAAACCATTACACTATGGTGGAATGGTATTCTTGAGTAAAAATTCTGCAGTGCGAAATGTGATAGTGAAATTGCTTTGGGTTTCGAACTTCCGGTCGTTAATCAAGAGCAACTGAAACAAACACTCTTATTTCATACACTGAACACACACTGAAAAATGTTTTATTTCATACACTGAAAGCACTTTGGAAAATGTAGCACACAAGAAAGGCTATTCTTATTTCTCCTCCGTCTGTTGTTTTGAATATTTTATTTGGTATTTGAAAATTAACTCTGTGTGTGTTTGTGTAACACCACATGTTGTTTCCGAGAGGATGTAAGAATATTTCATACAAGTATTTTTTAGAAATTTTTTGTCAAAAGTTTAGGTTAACATGTGTTGCTTTAAATCGATAGGAAGAGATTTCCTTGTGAGCATTTCCCTAACCTCTTTCAAATTGGTGAAACACACATTTTATTCAGTCTAAAACTCTTTATAAATTCTCTCATAACTTAATATTGCATCTTTGCAGTTTTTTTTAAACTGAGCTTTAAAATTTATTAAATTGTAAGTTAATAGGTAGATATTATACTACTATTAGTATTAGTATAAAGATAGTGCAATGGAATATTTTCTGAACTAGTGTTTGTAGTTACGTGAGTGTAGATGGATGAATTCATAAAAATTAAAAATTTTTGATATGTCCAAATTAATACGAAGACGGCGCATGTAAAACCCTGGCTTACCAATACATTTCTTACCATCTCGTTTCTGGATGGTCTCTGTAGTACATACACAACCCTTCAATTGAGAAAATGAAGAAAATAGAAGAAAATAAAATTTTTATTGATTTAATTAAATAATAAGAGAAACATCTCTAAAACTTCTTTCTCACTCTCTGCAGAACACACAGCTTAGAAACAAAAATATTCGCAATATAGATGTCACCAGATATCCTGTCCCCTAGGTTATTACGTTGGAGTCTCTGGCTCGCCAAGTTTGACTATCATTTAGAGTACAGAGCAGGCACCAAAATCAGTCATGCTGATGCATTACGTAGGTTGCCCTTGCAGTCAGAGAATTTCAACGTCCCAGTGGTTGGAGATGTTTTGATGCTGGAAGCACTGCCAGAGCTACCTGTGGAGGCTGATAAAATTGCACGAGAAACGGAAGAAGACCCCATATTGGCTGAGGTGAAACATCGTATGTGTCAGGGTTGGACGGATGACAAACTCCCAGCGGAGCTCCACCCATACTTTGTGCGCAAGGATGAGTTGTCTGTGTACAAAGGATGTGTGTTATGTGTGTTATGGGGGAATAGGGTGATTATCCCATCATCTCTAAGAGCACAGCTTCTGCAAGTACTCCATGCAGCCCATGATGGAATTGTGAGGTCCAAAGTGTTAGCTCGCAGCTACATGTGGTGGCCCAAAATGGATGCTGATATTAAAGGGACAGTCGGTCAATGTGTGCAATGCCAGCAGCAGTTGGCCAATCCCCCCCCCCAAGTGAAAGGCAGCACTTGGGTTCCAGAAACAAGAGCTTGGGTGAGATTGCATATGGATTTTTTTGGTCCTTTCCAAGGGCAAGTGTTCCTCATAGTGGTCGATTCTTATTCAAAGTGGCCAGAAGTGAGAAAGGTAAACTCAATGACCTCGGCATCTGTCATTAGAGAACTGAGAGATATATTCAGCTCTCACGGCCTGCCACATTGTATGGTCTCTGACAATGGTACAGCGTTCACGTTGGAGGAGATGAAAACTTTCCTTTCTAGAAATGGAATACGATTGATTAGAACAACACCATTCCATTCATCTACCAATGGGCAGGCAGAGAGAATGGTGCAGACCATTAAGGACAAATTAAAGAAACAGTTAGGGGGAGACTGGTAGACAATATTGATTCGTTTGTTATTTGCTTTGCGTACTACGCCAAGTACAGCCACCAACAGAGCTGCAGCAGAAATGCTGATGGGTAGAGAACTACGCACAACACTGGACCAAATCAAGCCAAGGGAGCACGAGAACCAGCAAAAGTGGAGATGTCTGGAACGGGTGAGAACTTTCGGAGTGGGAGACCAGGTGTTGTATCGGGTGTATAAGGAAGGGAAGAAATGGTGCCCAGGTGTGGTAAAGGCAACAGAAGGACCATTAACGTATGTAGTCTCAGATAGTAATGGTCAGACATGCCGACGCCACATTGACCAGCTTTTAAAGAGAGTGGGACCTTCAGGACCAGAGATGAGGAGCAAGGTGATTGAAGGAGCACCAGAGAATGAGCCTGTTAGGGCAAGCAATGAGAATTCCGCAAGGACACCACAAGGGCAGATGATGAGGAGCCGTTCAGAGGATTTGATCTGCAGGTGGAAGAAGGACATCAGCACCCGCAACAGCAGCAGGCCATACCAGCAGGGCGAACTTCTGGGAGAATCAGACGGGCACCCAGTAGACTGACTGATTATGTGATGTAACAAGGCAAGAGGAAAGATATGTTATGTATTATAGTGTGTGTGTATGTGAAGGGTAAAGGTATTTTGGACCATGGTAGGTTGGACACACGGGATGTTGTGTAGACAGGTTGTTGTTGGAGCTAGTGCAGCAATGGCGGCGGTACCGAGTGGTTTATATTGGACGCAATCCGGTTAGGATGTAACAGTACTATTCTCCGTTCACTCTAAGTTGAGTTCTAAAGTAAACAAAAAACTTAATATCATTGCACTTCGCTAGCTTCTAATTGGTTGAATTTGTGCGTCGTGCCGACGTACTATTTCCAACCGACAAAAGTGTGTACAGTCGGCATCATAGGAAACAATGCCGTATGTATTAAAACAATATTGCGTGGAAATTTTGTACGTGTTATCGACATAGGGAAACAAAAATTACATAAAAACTTGATACAAATATTGACATCATGTGCAATTACTGTATATTTAAAAATATAATAGTAATTGTCAAGCCATGACTAGCGATTGTATTCAAATATTCCGGTATTAACGTAACGAAAATTTGGTACTACATGCAGAAAAAAAGTTGTCAACAAAATGAGTGATTTAACTTACTGTAAAGTCCTCCTGGATTATTTTGTACTTCATTTTGGAAAAATTACATATATTAAATCACCAAAAAATCTGTCGATAATTCACGACTCATATTGTTTTTTTTTATATAAAAGATTGCTATGCGAGATTTTTATTCTTGCCTTATAAACCTCACCACAGTTTGTTCAGTAATGAATACATATATCCACGTTTCGAAAACCATGCAAGACATTTTCACCGTTCACATCCAGCAGCACATAACCTAATCCACAAGCGATGTAAATATAAACCGACGCGAGGACGGAACAAAATATAACGAACTGGAATGGAAAATGGATGAACGAAAGAAAACATTCGCAGTAACCACAACATTGACGCGTTAACGTCCAAAAATACTTTGAAAAAATAAAACATTATATCTGACTGTGATATTTCTGACTTATTTTTACTGTGGTAATTATTATTGAACTAAACTTTTGGTGTTTTCAGAGTATCGTACATACCGTATCTAACTACTGGCAAGTGTACCAAGAAACTCGTACGTTTAACAGTGCGTCAGTCGTTAAATAACTCGTGAACCAACTGTACGGACGTGTCGTCCGCTAACCATAATTATAGTAATAAACATTTTAGCGTCGTAGATTGTGTTTGCAACGTCTGTATATTTTAGATATTTGTTAATAAAACTCTCTCATTAAGTAATGGAGTGGTAAATTTATATGTACACGACAGATAACAAAGATCTATTTCTTATGCAAGATCACAGTGCACAGTGGTTCGGCAGCCAATGAACATGTTTGCTTATTATTATTTGCTTTGTTTATCCTAAAACTCAACTAAGAGTGAACAGAGAATAATGTACGTAATTATTTATGAAACTCTGTGGCAGTTACAATTGTATGCTTTTAACTGGAATAGAGTTCTGAACCCAGTAGATCTGTAAACAAGAGTGATTGTGTTCTACCCTAGCCGGTTGAATTTAATACAGGACATAAAATTTAGTTTTCAATAAAGAAACTAATTGACAACCTGTATTTTGAACATTGAATTTGTTGTTAATATGTATAAGCATTATCTATAGGCCATTCGGAATAAAGTGAGCACTAAAGATTTAACGTTTGAAAAAAATCACTAGCCGTTACTGCATATAAGTCAACATTAACAACAGTTATATTATTGTTTGTATGGTTGGTAGCGAATAACTGCATGTAGTTCCATGAATTTTCTTATTTGAATACAGCATTAGTGAAAAAACATCAATTGCAAACGACCTCTTTGTATTTAATTTACTGAAAAATATTTATTTAAGTTTTTACTGACGTACCTGCTGACTGTACATTTATATTTAATTTGCGGCAGCAGAAAGCGACGCAACCGAGTCGAGTGTCGTTGGCAGACGCCGCTAACTCTTTGCGCCACAGAGGTAGTTTAAAATTTCACTGACAGATGGCACCAGAGTTAGGTTTTCGCCGCTTGGAAGCGAATTGCATCATTCAGTTTGTTTGTCCTTTATGTAATGAATATCTGTTTCTGATAAACACATATAAAGTATTAGAAGTGACTGTTCATGAATATCATTGATAAATTATGAAGTCAATAGTAATGTAAGTTGTTTTGTTTTATGATCGCCAGCCTGAGTATCTGGAAATAGAAACAGCATTTTTTCCCCTGTTTCACACATTAAGAAAATAGGTTATT
>PNEQ01097325.1:21271-42555 GCA_003012365.1 Medauroidea extradentata
GAACGGAACTTGAATTCTTGAGTTGCGAGTGTCGTGTGTGGTTTTAGTGGCGGTTTTAATTTAAAAGTTTGAATATACTGTGCATGCATTTACGAGATTCGTAACGGTAATATCGCCGTTAGAGTAGACGCAGAGAAACCAGTGTTATAAGACGTTTACTAGCAGGTATTTATAACTAAGATTATTACTGAGTATAGCACATATTCAACACCTGTGCATTTAATGAGTACATATTGTAGCTAAAATTTATCGGAGCAGTGTAACGTAAATGTAAACATTGAACAAGACTATGTAAATAAAAGCACGTGGCAATGTTGATGTTTACATGTAGCGGAAAGATATAAACTGGCAGAAAATAGAAATTAATCAGGGCTTTTTGAGTGCTCACTTTATTCCGAATCACCTTTATCAAGAAATACTGTGTTAATTTGGATTCATTTTGCACAAAGTGATATTGCATGTAAGAATTTTCTTTTGTATACAGTGACACATTAAAATAATTCTGAACTCTCATTATTCTACCTACAGTTAGTTAACCAGTTAAATCCTGTTCATTTGGAATGCAAATATTTTACATTCTGTCAGCATTAATAAATTTTAACTACTTGCAATTTTTTATTTCTCTTGTGGAAAATACAGGTATTAATTTCCAGAGAGTTTCTGTGTATATATTCTTGGTAGATTTGTCTATTGTAGTATTATATGTCTTGGTCAGCAATGGATCATCCCTAGCTGATCCAGTTTACAGAGGGAGTGGCTGCTATGCATAATTTTATTGTAAGTTTGGCATGTAAGGTTAGGGGACCTATACCATTGCACCAGTATAATTTCTCTGAACACACTCTCATAGGTAGAGACATAGCATACACCAGAGAAGTAGCCAGCACTAAATATCTGTACCTCGGAGGCATAAGACACTATGTCACAAAAATCATATTTTTCAGGAAAGTCATTTGAAGAGTGTGATTTACTAGTGAATTCAGCTGTTCCACACCCAGAAATGTGACTTTTTGACACAGTACAGACTTTACTGTATTAATGTTTATCTTAAAAGTGCATTTTGAGAAAAAGTGTACGTACTGTAAACACCCACGCCCCTATTTTCAAACCCAAATTTGGGGGGAAAAATATTTTTTTTTTAAATAAAATTTTTTTCTTTCAGTTTTCTGACACCAAAATACTACTACTCGCTATAAAAAACAGAGCATTTGATACAGCTGCGTTGGGTTGGCCGGCCGCATGTCAAAACAATTGACTTGTATCACTGGCATTTCAAAGTAAACAGGTGTTTGGTCTGCATTGCCCATCTGCCTCGTGAGGTATGAATGCTGCTGCCGCAGCCGTATCACATGCCGTTGATACGCTAAAAGCTTATGATTGTAGGCCTCGGGAAGTCGCTGACAAACACTGGTTTTCCGTCGTATGGATTTACCACCCAATTCCCGCGGAATCTTCAAAGCCTACATTTGGCACATCCCTGTAGTATCCACATTGTAATGCCGTTACAAATGCATGCAGTCTTTATTCTACCGGTTGAAATTTGGTTTCCATGCCCCTGAAAGCACGCCTGTTTACATTGCAGTCTTGCAACTTGACTTTGTCTCGTCGCTACTGCCTGATTCAAGATTCCCAGATGTCATATTTTCTGCCTCAGCAATCACTTTCAACTTTTCACTGGCAGTAAAATAATGAAGCCGTTTTGACATTGTAATGGGTCGATAACACTGTGAAACACTATTACTGACCACGTGGAGACAGAACAATGCTTGCTGCACACAACACTATGGCGACAGGAAGTCTACACACCTGCATTCCTGAGCATGCTTAGCGCAGGCCAAGTCACCTGCGCTGTTGCCAAGTCTCCCATGAGCACCTGCCACTTGTGCTGTAGCCAAGTTTACTGCTCGTGCCAACCCATAAAATGGAAATTCTCCATGTACGATGTGCGCCCCACTTTTAGACATCCAAATTTTGAAAAAAAAAAAAAATTTTTTTAAACAAAAATCTGTATAGGGCCTTGCATTTTATGTGTTGCAATATGGCGCCGTTCAATTTGGTCACACAAGGCCGTTGGTCTTGTCTTGTATCCCTTGATTCCTTCCAATAGGCACCACTAATACTTTATAGTATTAACTTCGTGATATAGTAACTAAATCACGTAATGTTTGAAAAATTATAGGTGGTTCAAGATAAATTGAGCACTTTTGAAGAAGCCTAGTTGCTTATTTTCTTTCAGATAACATATACAGTACATACTCGTGTATAGTGCGCACCATGATTTTTGCAACAAGTTCCAGTCTTTCTAGCATGTTAAAAAATCATGGGAGTTAGAGATGGTGAAGAAGCTCGAGGGAGGTTATGATTGATGAGCCAGGGGAGGAGGGGGGAAGAGAGCAAGGAAGGAAAACTTGGAAGACAACAAAGAAAAGACAGCGGAAAGATAACATTCACACTGGCTAGAGTGACAGCGGAGAGGGTGAAGGAGAGCCATGGGCAGTGTGGCTTGTCTCTCGCCCTTCCCAGCAGCTGTTTATAAATAGCCTGCCAAGGTCGCTTGCTGCCTGCCAGCCCGCGCCTGTGTGTGCCTGCCAGAGTTGCCAACTTTTTTTGAAAAAAGTCACCAGATCGATTAGTAAAAAATCACCAGAAAATCACCAGATTTTCATGATTGTTAAAAAAAAAAAAGCCAAGCACTCATAGAAAATATTACTTTCTGCAGTATTTACGTGAAAATGCGTGATTTCCATTATAATGTTGAATACAATATTGTTCAAAACCATATCAGACTCACGGCTCACACAAAAATTACATGTCATATCATCCTACACAGTCAATAGAGACATCTATTTAAGTGAAATAAAATTGTGACTTATTTAATCTTCCATGTTGTCGTCGTCATCCATGTTCTCTTCAGTGCCTTTGGATGCGGAAGCCTCGCGTACAGACATGTACGCTTGAACGGTTCCTATTTTTAAAAATAATTTCTTGAGACATTACGTAGTCACAACGACACTTCTTTTCTCTTTGCAAACCATATTTCACACACAAAATTTCATGAAGAGTATAAATTTTCATTCTGTTGCGCTTTTAATTTTTAATCACATTTACCACGCTAAACACACACTCAACTGCAGCATTCGAATATGGCACTTCCACTTTCATTAGCCACGATTTAAATCGTTCATCTTGAACCCACTCATTACGAAACTTTTGAGCATAATCATTCATGGATTTGATAATATTAATATCCAAGAAAATGCTTAACAAAAACACGCACGCTATTCTCCGTTCACTCTTAGTTGAGTCCTGAAGTAAACAAATAACGTAATATTATTGCACTTCGCTAGCTTCTAATTGGCTCAATTTGTGCAGCGTGCCGACGTACTATTTCCAACCGACAAAACTGTGTACAGTCGGCATCATAGGAAACAACAACGTCCTATATATTAAAACAATACTGCGTGAAAATTTCGTAAATGTTATTGACATACGGAAACAAAAATTACATAAAAACTTGATAAAAATATTGACATAATGTGCAATTACAGTATATTTCAAAATTTAATTGTAATTTTCAAGCCATGACTAACGATCGTATTCAAATATTCTGGTACTACCGTAACGAAAATTTGGTACTACATGCACAAAAAAGTTGTCAACAAAATGTGATTGAACTTACGTTAATGCCCTCCGGGATAATTTTGTACTTCGTTTTGGAAAAATTACATTATATAAATCACCAACACTCTGTCGATAATTCACGACACATATTCGTTATTTTTTTTTTTTATTGTAAAGAATGTTATGCGAGATTTTTATTCTTGCCTAATAAACATCACCGCAGTTTGTTTAGTAATGAAGACATAATCCACGTTTCGAAAACCATGCAACACATTTTCACTGTTCACGTCCAGCGTCACATAACCTAACCCGCATGCGATGTAAACATGGGCAGACGCGGGAACGGAACGAATTGATCAAGGAATTTTGTTTCAGACGAACTGAAACGGAAAATGGGTACGCGGAGCAACCATTCGCAGAAGCCACGACATTGACGCGTTAATGTCCAAAAATACTTTTAAAAAAATATAACACATCTGATTGTGATATTTCCGACTTATTTTTACCGTGGTTATTATTACTGAACTAAACTTTTGGTATTTTCAGAGTATCGTACATCTCTAAATACTGGCAAGTGTACCAAGAAACTCGTACGTTTAACAGTATGTCAGTCGTTAAATAACTCGTGAAATCAACTGTACGGACGTGTCGTCCGCTAACCATAATTAAAGTAATAAACATATAGAGTCGTAGATTGTGTTTGCAACGTCTGTATATTTTAGATATTTTTTAATAAAACTCTCTTATTAAGTGATGGAGTTGTAAATTTATATGTACACAACAGATAACAAAGAACTACGTATTTCTTATGCAAGATCACGGTGCACGGCGGTAGGCAGCCAATGAACATGTTTGTTTATAATTTTCTTTGTTTATCCTAAAACTCAACTTAGAGTGAATGGAGAATACCTTTATTTGTCCCGCACAAACTGCACTAGTCGGTAGCAGCAGGCAGAATGAATGATGCACATTGACAGGTGTGATGACTGATCAAACTGGTGAGCATGCATCGCATATGCTGCCTTTTTATTATTATTTTAGGATGCCCCCCCCCCCCCCCCCAGTGGAACCAATTTAGATTTATGAAACATCACCAATGTCATTTACAAAAATTACTTTTAAAATTGCAAAATTATTCATTTAAAGGCGTAAAAAAAATAGTTTTTCCAGACTTCTGAAAATTCACCAGATTTGTCACCAGATTTTCACAGAAATCACTAACTTTTCGACATGTTGCAAATGAAAAATTTTGGCCACTAGACAATCTTGGAAATCACCAGATCTGGTGGCGAAATCACCAAGTTGGCAACTCTGGTGCCTGCACAACACTGCCGCTCTCTTTTGCTGTGTTGCTACTTCTAGCATCCCCACCCCCTCCCGCCCGAGATAACTGTCTGGAGCTGAGGAGAATGCGGCTGGTGGTGACGACAAGCAGAGGGTTCCAACCACTATCCTTCCACTTTGTTTGGGGGGGGGGGAGGGAGAACAGTGTCGCCCATGTTCGTTCCTTTTTTTCCCACAGAAAAAAAGCTGATCACAAGAAGTCAAAATTAAATTCTTAAACTGCTTCCGCCCATCAGCCACGAATTTTCATTTTTGCCACTTCAAATTCCCAATCAGCATACTTTGTAACTGACAGTTTAAAGAAGTTTTTTTGCTATGGATGTGTATGGATAATTTTTAATTTCTGGTATTCTTTCATACTTGCACAAATACAATACATTATGTTGTATACTGCTACCATGTCATCAGATTCAGTTACATGAAAAAGCAATTTTTAACTAAATCAGAGGGCACCAAAATGATTTATGTACACTAGAGCCCCGATTTAATGAACTCGGGAATAACTGAAACTGTGATTTAACAAAAGAATTTTTAGGAACCTTAAAAAAAATGTATTAAATAATTAAGTGATTTTGATAAAATGGAATATTAATTGTAACACAAGTCTATTAAAAATACTAGCACTGGGCGCAGTACGTACTTATTTCTCCGTAGATAAGCTTAAACCATCTGTCGAGAAACAAAAAAAATTGTTGAAAAATTTGGCAGTGGGAATGACTTTGAGATAAGCAAACATGGGTGCAGCAAAGCGATCAACGTTGTGTTGCGTAACAAGCGTGCGCCTAGATCTTTATCTCAGTGGCTGGCGAGTGAATGAGCATCTAGGTATCCAGTCTCCATAGCGCAGCAGTGGAGGACACAGGAACTAATTCACAGATAACGCTTCCTTGTCTCCATTATAAAGCGCAGCAGTGCAGCATGCTTGTTGATTAATTCTGTTACCGATAGAATGCAGTGGTGTCCAGCATGATTATTTTCTGTCACGTCCGTGATAAAACCAGCGAATTTATAAAAATATGTAATTACGTTATTTATACAAACTTTTTACAACAAATTTACTACCGTAAACAAAAATAAATTATTTACCCGATAACGCCCAAGTGCAAAGTATTTTTACCAAGCAAACCGAGTTTCACAAATGTGGCTGCCTACAAGCTACAATGGCCGCTGCTGCGCATATTTAATTACAGTATATACTTGTGTATAGCGTGCACAATGCTTTTTGCAACAACAAGTAACTGGGAAAAAATTTAAGTGCCTTGCTAGCATGTAAAAAAATCATGGGACTAAGACTGTGAAGCAGCGCGAGGAAGGCTACAGCGGACTGGCCATGGTGGGCAGGGAGGAAGGAAGGAAATGGTGCCGACAACAAAGCAAAGAGAGAGGAAAGATGACATTTAAGCTGGCAGAGAGCACGAGTGTTAGGCGGGAGGAGGTGAGGATTGCCTCTCCCTTGTCCGCAACTATCTGTAAATAGCCTGCCAAGGTCGCTTTCTGCTTACGTGCCAGCCCACGCATATATGTATGTGTGTGCGTATACGCGCGTGCACAACACTCCCCTCTCTGTCTGTGCTGTGTATCTGTCACTTCCAGCATTTCCCCCTCCTCCCTACCTAATGGGATAACGAGCCATGACAGCAGAGCAAGCTATGCTTGTTTATTTACTCTCGCGAGCTGAGGAGAAAGGAAGGCTCAGGGATGTGGCTAGGGGTGGCGACAAGCAGAGGGCTGTGACCCTGACCACCATTTGCCTTGCCTTTCCTTTCTTAACTCGGGAAAAAATAAAGAACAGTCACTTTTTTTCTTCCTTTCTTTCCCCACAGAAAGATAGCTGATCATGAGACGTTAAACTTAACTTCACATATTACTTCCATCACACACGAACTTGAGTTCCTGACACGCCAAACCAAAAAAAAATTAGGTTTTTAGCAGCAACAGTTACAGCAGAAGAAGGTAAGTGGAAGGAAGAGGAGTAATGATGGAAGAACCGGGCGGTGAGAACATTCTCTCTCTCTCTCTCTCTGCCTCCCACTCATGACATCCACCAGTTTGTGACTACAACACGGCCTTCCCCTTCCCCGTATTTTTTTTCTATTTTCCAGGTATAGTGCGCACTATACACTAGTAAATACTGTATTATTTTACCGTTGTCTCGTAAACTTTTAATTAAGTTTTCATTGCAAATTTTTTTAACCCTTTTTCATGGGAATTTCCTTATTTTGTTGGTGGAGCAGGTGGGAGAGAGACGGAAAGATTGATGGCTCGGCGGTGTTAGTCATCACTTCTCACGTGTTGATGGCAAGCGGGTGGCCGAACTCAACATGCACATGCTCACCGAGCGTTCCACTGGAAGTTTTCCTAACTGATTTTCAATTCTTTCACTGCTGTGGCTTACCTGTTGATGGTACATGCATTTTGATATTGTTTCAAGCCAACAGACTTTTTTATAAACTACTTTAAACTCCCTTAAATCATTCATGAGGATTTAACTTTTTTTGGTGGGGGGAGGGCGAGAAAAATATGAAGTCTGATTCAGAAAAACATTGATTTAGAGTAAAAATGTTTGGGTCCCGTGGCATTTCATTAAATCGGGGTTCTACTGTAATAGACATTACTGAAATCGAAGAGTAAGATGCACTTTCAGTAATGTATTACAAGTACCATATTGTGCTGGGCCCGCACTTCCTTTCACGCAATGTTGTGAAGATTCTACAATTGTACAGTTTACCAGGACTTAGCAGATCGTCAACCATAATATTGTGAATATTGACAGTGGCATTGTACCGACTGCATCAGTGAACGATGTAATTTGACGACGTTATAAACAGTTCAGACATTGCAAGTTATCAGTATTTAACATATATAATACTCAGCAGTTATATTTCAAACGTTTCCACATATCCAGACTTTCATTACATACCTACTATTCCATTTGTTGTTTTGGAATATTTACCGTCGCCGTCGTTATCATAAAAATACGTAAGTCCTGCGCAACCCTAAAAAATACTAAATGGTATTATTATTTTCAAATAAAAACACTTCCATTTTACATCAGTGTGTGTTAGTATAAAGAGATAGCATACAATTCTTTTGCTGCTGTAGGTGGTGGCAGTGAAAATTTATTAGTACAAATCTTTCGTGTTTTTTTTTTCTAGGTACATTGTGGAAGATTGCAGGCCAGCCTTCATTGTGTTTGTGGATGGCAGCAGAGCTCTCAATGCATTTCTTAACACACATCCTGTGATGGTGTAAAGTTAATACCAGTGGACTTTATCAGACAGCAAAATACAGAGAGTTCTTGCTAAAAATCATTCTAGAAGAATCCTTTGCATATACTTTTTGCAAATACTTGCAGAAAATAATTCCCTAGAATTACAAAGGCAGTACTGATTTTACTATGACCCCTTTCCCCCTAATGTGTCAAATGTACATGTAAATTTTTCCTATGCCAAACTCTCCCATAAGAGAAAACATTTTCTTTCCAACCTGTAGTAGAATAAACCTTAGTAATAGACACATCTTTTTTACAGCTGATGTGGGGTAGCTACAGTGGCGGTTTGTGTTATTGGGCTGCAGCCCTCCCTGATTATGTTGGGAATTACAGTAAACAATTTTAGTTTTCACAGCTGGCGTTTTAGAAAATAATTTGTAATGATATCTCTTGAACTACCTATGCGCCAAAACCATCAGCCGATCGCAAATTCTGAAAGATTTACTTGTGTACGTGTTTCCTGCCTCGGGCGGGGCGGTCTGAACTAGGCAGGGCTGTGCGGCGAGCAGCCCGCCTGACCTTGCTGGCGCATGTGCAGAGCGCGCCCTGGTCTGGCGAACTCTAGACGAAGGGGGTATTTTTCTCGTGTGTGGGCTGCCAGGCTCGCAGCCCGTACAGCGCACCACGCTACACTGCACTAGCGACAGACGCAACTTGTCCCTCAACTTGCTCATTTCACGACATCACTGCAGTAAATTGTACCAAAATTTCATGACCTCTCCTATACACTGTAGCGCTTCCTACGAACTTTTCATATTTTGTGTACGCGACTTAGTTAATTAGTAAAATATTTCTAATATCGTAACTACATTTTCACTCAAAACCCAGCTGGGGAAAAAAGTTCTAAAGTAGCATGTTTGTACATATATGGAGTTTTTAAACCTATTATGCCAAAAAGAATAGTTTATTTGCAATATTCTGCCATAAAATCGCCTGAAATTGCAACAATTTTCTCGAGGCGGAATGATAAGTTTTAGATGTTGCTCCTACACGCTTAGGCGTTACAGTAAACATTTTTGCAGCCTATTATTTCCCACAAATTATATTGTACTTCATGAAAAATTATAAATTAATATAAACTTAAAAATACAAAGTAAAATAGAAGTGACATTGTTATTAATTTTTAAAGAACGTACCTTATAACCGAACTATTTACGTAACCATATGGCAGAAAAGTAAAATAAACACATAGACAAAGATTTCAAAACTTGATTTTCTGTCCGGCCACCATCATAACCATTTATCAAATACAAAGTGTTTTTTTTTTTACTGGACGTCCTTTTCAGATACCTTCAGAATCTGTCTTATTTATGATTTCACAGTAGACGAGTCAGAAAGCCTTCAACAAGTGTAACCTCCTTATACGCGAGTCTTTCGTAATAACGGGAGTTGCCATTAGATTTTACCATTCTATATATATTATTTCACTGAATTTATTGAGATATTTAGGCGGCTTTTCATGTTTAAGGTCGTACCAGTTATTTTCTTTTGTTTATATTTTAATTAAGTGTGAAAACCTACCTTTACAATTATATAAGTCGTTTGAAGTCTCTAACCTCCCTCCTTGCGTACGTCCCTTACCCTATATAGGCCGTTCACGATAAAGTGAGCACCCTATAACAAGCTACATATTGCGAAATTTGTTCTAATAAAAGAATGACAAATGAACTTCATGTACAAGTAACGGGTATCCACACATTAGTTAAGTGACAATTTAATTGAAACATGTTTTTGACTTAATATTTTAATTTTCAAATACAGTGTGATGCAGTAAACTTAAAAGTGTAAAAAAAAAAACACACAAACTATAGGGGTGCATTAAATTAACTGTGCAGTTTTGTTAAATGTGAAACATTGTGATTTGTGAACCTTAAAACAACCGAGTTATGATGTCAATCCGATGTCTGGACAGCACTCTCTGATGTGATTTCGACTTGGCGTAGCTTTCCACGCAGCTACCCTTGTTTTTCTCCACCTATTTTCTACTTCAAGTGCTCAACACAGTAATCCAAAGGTATGTTACAGTTGTAAAAATTATGTTTGTGCATTTTGTGAATTTTATCTTAAAAAAATAACAGTAATTCAAAGGCATGTTAAATTTGTTAAAATTATTTTTGTGGATTTTGTAAATTTTGGTCTAAAAAATTAATACCTTGAAACGTTTCGAACTGTTTGAGAAAATGAAATAGCGGTAACTGCTTGAAATGATACTTTATTTCCTCTGCTAGGGACAGAATGTTTCTTAAAAAAAAAAAAAATTAATAAATCTACCAAAAGTATATTCCATGTTTAGATACGAGAACTGCTAAAATAGCACCAATTTGCACCGTGAAATCCAAATTTTTCCGGGGGAAGGACATCCGAACCCCCTCTCCTTTTATTGGGGGATAAGTATGCAGCCCTACCAATGTCAAAATCCACGAGCCGTGCTTGGTTAGCTAATGAGCTAGTTTACAGTGCCTCAGTTTTGCACTTATGTTGGTAGATGGTAGGTAAGGCCTTAGGTTGCATGTGCAGCAACTGGTTTTTCTTGTAAATTTAATCTGGAACCATGTATGGCTTGTTTACCATAATCTTATCTTCCATTTGAACATTCATCCTGTGTGTTAAGATTTCTAGTAGTAAAAAGGAAATGCTGAATTGGCCCTAGTCTATCAGTGTAGTACTAAATTCAGAAAAATAATTTCGCATCGGCACCCCTTAGAGCACTGTTACTGTAGATGCATTTACCTTTGTGCAAGTACAATAATGTAAGGACTTGTCTACTTCTATTTGAAGTATATTTATTTATTTTCATGTAGATAATGTAACATATGGTTGGATGAGAAATTGTGGTTTTGAAACCATTTTATACCTGTTTAAAAACCTTCATATAATTTTTTGTGCATTGAGAAAGTTAGTAAACTATTTATTTTCATGTAGCTAACTTTACTATGCTCAGCAAGAAAGAATTTTTGGTCTTCAGAAATTAGTTATAGTAAATTTAATTCAAAGACCTCATTTCCTTGCAAAAGATTGCCAGTTTTATTGGGGTACATTAATTAGACAGCAATAACCTTTCAAAATTATTTGAGGATAATTTATATATTTAAAATAAAATTAAAATGGCAATTGTAGATTCTTGATGTTACCTCCAATTGGCTATATAGTTGACTATGTTTATACGAGTGCATGCATTCCCACTTTTAAATTTTGCTAAGATTTTTACGGTTATCTCTTTCATTAAAGTGTATGTGATCTTCTAAGCAGTGTAATGTAGACAAGCAAAACATACTATAGTAATTATCAAGTGATCCAGTTAGAATTTTTTGCTGTTTACCACAGTTAGCTTAGTGCTTTCAGCAAAGAATTTGTGTGAATGTCACCTAGGCCATAAAGTCACCTACATAAAGTCGAGCCCCGCAACTACGAAATTGACTACTATGAAAATATTCTCAATCCCCGTCAAAAATAAAATTTAAATTACTTAAAAGAAATAAAGTAGAAAAAGTTAATGTATTGCAAGCAAGAAAGATTATTTAAAATGCTGTATGTTCATTAGAATAGGGGCCCGGAATTTTCGCAAATGCTAAGTAATTGCGATAAAATGTGAATGTCTCCTAGAAAATTGTAAATTTTCCGGACGAGCGCTTAGACCTTCGGCGGCGCGGCCTGGCGCATCAGCCTGCTGCTCTGTCGCTTGGGCCTAGATCCTGTGTATTGTTAAAAAGAAGAGGCTTGCCTGGATGCTCGCACAAAGGAGAGTACAAGAAGAATACACGTCTCTCTCTCCCCCAACCAACTTCTACATAAACACAGCCAGCTGTAACACGTAACCGGTGGTGTGAGTTGTGTGTGTGGTGTGGTGGAGGGGGGATGGGATAAAAAGATGAAGGGTCTGGTGCCAGACACTGCTATTTGGAACAAGAACTGCTAGTTCTGACTGAATAACGGTGGATATATGATGTTTCGTCACTAAGAACAATTGCCGCCGGCTGTGCTATACCCAAATCACACGGCGCGCGTGCGCACACACACACACACACAGAGAAGAAATGCCTCTGGGAGAGACAATAGCGCTGTCTCTTTCACTCACACGTGCACTCACTCTACTCGTGCTTAGCTTACTACAGCTCATAGTTCACTGCCTAGGCCTTGAGCTTTTTGAGATAAGCAGCAAGGACGGTGAATGAGAGGACACATTGGCATTACAATTTCCTGTGTCACACGTTTGCTGTTCTCAGTCATTCACCTTCATGCTCACACAGTCGGCCGTATGTGTTTTTATCTTTTAGTTTAATGGCAATTTCAACATTTAATTTACTGTACACTACTTATAAATTATAATTTAACTCACTAAAGTCCCATAAACTTGAGCGACAAGCAATAAATCCTTGCGGCTGGTCGTTGCATTGTTATCGTACACACCGTCAGGAAGAGTGTTTTGTCAAGATAATGGTCCTGCTAAATTACGTATCATATGTACGTAGTGAGTTAAGACTTTTTGGAACATTAATTATTTTAATTCAGAATAGATGTGTTCCCAAGGCCAGAGGTATGAGTAGGAGTTTGTATGTATTCTACGAATGTTACCCGAGGTTTGTTGTTAAATCAGCATGCTTACTTTGAACCCTGAGGATTTCATTAAAATTAAATTACACATCCTGCTTTCACCTAAATCATGTTACTAACAAGAAAACCGCCCATAGAATATGCCAATAAGTTATGTTTTCTGTGCAGTGAAAGGATATCCTCTAGATATAGTTGTGTAGGGAATAGCATCAGTAATTTTTCATGTTGTCCATTAAAATTATCTTTTTCAGCTTTTACATCAACCTTATTCTTTTCTGTACTAGTTATCACTTACCTGTAAGACGTAGTTTGTAGCAACACCACTACAAGCCTCTCTACATTCTAAATACCTATTCCTCTCTTCAAAAGCTAAAACTACAGCTTGGCGCAAAGTGCTATTTTCTACAGTTCATTATTATTTGCAGGAGATTTGTTTTATGCCCATTGTTAGCATGTCAATAAAATTGTTACTGTTATTGTAGCTTGTCATCGTAGATAACATTTTCACTATATGGAAGTTTGCATTATGATGGGAGAAAATTCATCGTAAAGGTACTTATTTTTCGGCAGCATTTCTATTGATACATTTATTACAGTATAAAACAACAAACAAGCCCAACCTGTTTACTTACTGCCTATTAATATGCTTGTGTGTGGGTCTAGTCCTATCGGTAGTGTGTTAATGAATAAAACTATAGCCCTTGCGGAATTGTTCTTGTCTAAATATTTCAGAATGAGGCCTAAGGGTGACAAGTTTATATATAGACCATGGAAATATCTTTAAGGGCAGGTGGAAATAATTCTGTATATAATGGATTGTTTTCAAGTTGTAATGTAGCCTACTCATGTAGGCTGATTTTACTATAACATCACTGTAACTTATTATATGACTTTGCTAGATGACAAAATTACATGTTCGAAGTGAAAAGTGAACATGTCAAAATATATCATTTACGCATCATTTCGTAATAGGCCTAAAATAATGACGGGCCGGTTACTCACAAATTGTTTTGAGGTTAGACGTAAATGCAATGACGAGGCCGTACATTTTCATAGTTATTTACAGTTAATTTTACTTGTGATAAAATACTTCATTTTCTCGCAAGAAACCTGTAAATGTGTACCGTATTAAGATACCGTAATTACGCGCATAATTTGCGCACCCTAACTTTTTGCCATCATTTAAGGAATTTAAAAAAATCTGCATAATTTATGCTGCAGGTTTTTTGTGCGGCGGGAGATGAAATATGTGCGGCACGCGCTCAGTGTAATTCAGTTCCGCTGCATTCTCGTCAAAACATGTGCGCTGTCACGCTAGACGTGCCTGGCAAGCGGACGAGGTAGTCACTGTAGATGTACTGGTGAGTCACTTCGCTGTTGCCAGCTCACTGCGCAGTACACAGGTGCCAGTTCTATGAGATGCGCTGCACTACAGCTTGACTAACCATCAAGCGGCGCCGGCGAGTGGAATTTTAACGTGGTTTACGCAATGTTCATGGCAAATTAAACCCTATAGAAATTACCCGTAATTGGACAAAATGTGAGTAAATACGGGGATGTTTCAGTTCTTTCCAGGTCATAAAATCACTCATAAAATTTTTTTTTAAAATTCGCGCATATTTTGCGCACCCTGATTTTTCAGTTAAAATTTTTTGATAAAAATTGCGCAAATTATGCGAGTAAATACGGTATGTTGCGCTACTCGTTTTCAATCATTTTAACTTACTTTGTAGTCTTTTTCTGAAGAAATTAAGTATAATTTAAGTCTGAATATACTACCACACTATATAAATGCTAACTTAATGTATAAAAACCACACAAATATTACTTCTGCCCAGTAAAAGAAAACCAACATGCCTTGTTAATAATCGTTAATGTTTAGAAGTTACTGACGTACATTTCAGGTGTAATTTTGTTTGCATTGCAGAACCCTATCAAAAGGATTATTCTTTATCAACCTGAAACACTGTTAAAAGTCATATTTGCCCGCGGCATACGTAAACACGGCCCATATTGCGTGCCACATGTAAAGTTTATGGCGAATTTGTATTATTGTTTTTCTTTGTTTTATTTACTTGTTTATTGTTTATGCACAACTGAAGTATAATTTACTTGGAATTTATTGGCGTGCTAAGATAATATATGTACAATAGAATCCCGCTAATGCAACCCCTCATGGTTGAAAAATGGACTTTTAAACGGAATGGTCGCAATAGAGAATTTGGGCCATTTTGAGCCAACTTTGACCCCCCATACCCAAATACATAAAAAATCTCCATTGTTCGCATAGAGTTCTTATTCAAATCATATGTGGTGTAAAAAAACAACAGTTTTTAAAATTAATATTACAGTGTTTAAATAGCCAGATGTCTCCCGAAAAAACCGATTGCCTAGAAAGCCATAATTGAGCTCCCCTTGACAAAAAAAAAAAATTTCAACACAGTGCGACATGTCCATTTTCATTAGCTTTATATAGAAAAATCAGACGATTTCGTATTGAAATTATAAGTTTTTATTAAAGGTTTATTATCTTTTTGGCATGCTGGTTCACACTGGCGTTTAAAAGGTTGCGTTCCGTGAGACAATAGCGATGCGTGGCGGGTAATTATTGAGCCATAAATATAGTGTTAAAACATGTGCAAGTTTAAAGTGGTGAGATTAAAAGCCCATGTTTTTGTAAGTTGTTTGAGGTAGGCCATGTTAGGTGTCTACTTACAGCTGCTTGAATTTGCTGCAGTTTTTGTCTTTTGGAACTTTCTTATACTTTAGTGTTAAGAAGTTATGCAGGATTTTAATGTTTTTTTGAGCCAATGCAGTCAGTAGGGCTTCCTTCCTTTCTTTCTTGTCTAGCCGAGTAGATGGCTAACCCAGGTTGTTCCAGGGCAGGAAACTACATCACTCAGTCGAGTGCGATAATTGTTTTATTATTTCCAGCCGTATCAAATACAAGATAAAATTTTTGTAAACTGTATTGTTCACATCAGCCCTGCCGCTATCATCTTGTAAAGCTTTAGTTCTTTTTTTTTTTATTTTAATTAATATATTCTGGACTAAAAAGAGTTTCCAGAAATACTATGAACAGTGGCGCCCTCGTACTAGCTTGTGAGCACGATGACGGCCATTGCTCATCCCAGTCTCTCGGCGACCGTCAAGGTGTAAGGATGTGGCGGAGAAGAGCTCGCGATCGGCTAGCCATGCTGCTAGCGTGGGTTGTAGCTCACCACGTGGGCCAAGTTAGAGCCGTGTAAAGTTCTACTATTCAATCCAGTTTATTTTTTATCCATCTGTTCTCGTAAGGTGAAGGGTAGTGCTTAATAGCACTGGGTTATTGTGAGGAAAGCGCGCGATGTAGTCATTTTTTTCTTTGTTTCCTAAAATTATAATTAATGTGGTGAGCTAAAGTAAACTCCGTGTGCGGGCCGTAATGTGGGTAAATCATGGCTGTAAAGGAAACACTCTTTCGTAATGTAAATTCTGTAATGCTGGAACTGACTGCCACATGTTAATTAAGTATCACCGCTATAAGCTATCAGCCTCGGTCAATAAAAGTTTGTAGTTTCACCACTAAGTCGATCTCTTCTCATTTTCACTGTTGAACCCACCCCATAACTGAGAGTAAAGAGACTTGTTCTATCGACGGCGTGGTTGATGTAAGGAACACTTCCGAGGTCCTGAGTAGCGAGGTAAATGTGAGAGGAAGTTTAAGGACTGGTACCATCACACCACACAAGAGCAACAGCGTATGTCCACAAACCAATAAAATCATATTTTAGCGCAGTGAATTAGATAATATATTAAAAAATAATTACCACTGTAATTCCTTACAGTTTTTTTTTGTCGTAGAATTTTATTTTTTTTGTGGGTTCTCAACTGTATTTGAAAATCACCACCTTTGTTAAACTCAGGGTTCATAAAATCGGGGGTTAAGTGTAACAATTTACAGACATCCTTCTGGCTTGAGAACTCATTACTGAACCATCAACCCATCCCAAGCACATGTGTTTCTCTCAAAATAAAATACATAGTACCCTTTTAAATGCGACAAGAAACCGTATATCTTTTGTAGTTTGCCGTCATTGTACTATCAACTTGTAATTTCTGCTTTGGCTTATTGTAACGATTTTTGATTACAAGTTTATATTATGACTGGATTACTACTTCTGGTTACGACAATTATTAACAACCTACGTAGTATTTTGAACTCTGATTTTCGATGTAATATTTTTCAAGAAGAGCAAGTACAGGGTTTCTGCCACTCAGCAGACGATTCCGCCATCCGTATTACTACTCTGCTTTCAACGTGAAATGTTTAGGAGGGGAGGTGAGCTATCTTTGTTTTCTGCGAGGTGCAGTGTCCGAGATAACTTATCACTGTTGACAGTAATTGCAGTCAATAAATGTAGACGTCTTCAATTCTTGAGAAAATCGGAAAATATTGTAAAAGAAAATAAAGAAAAAACATTTCTGACACCTACAAAGCTAAAAAAAAAAATTTAACATTTCCCTGGATTAAACAATATCCTCAAAGAGTGTAAACTACATCACATGACTTATTACAATTATTCTGTCACAGTTGTTTTGTACCTTTCAATCTCGACTGATTGAAAGAGCAGATAACATTTTTTTGTCTAGCCCTTATTCTGCTAGTTTAACCGAGTGAAAAGAACCTGCTCGTAAAATTATAATGCAAACGCAATAAGAGTATTGTGAAGATGACGGAAGCTTGCCGTAACACAGTCGCATCATTCTTCACTGCCTCCTAACTGTGCTGCCCTTCACCCCCGCCAACACATCACCTGGGTCACCAGTAGGGCCGCCTCAAAGCGAGTGTCGACGCAACCCGCTAACAAGCTAGCCCAATAGGACAGGTGTTCAAGCCATCCCTTGTAAAGTTGTAAATACTGCCACAAAACACTGCTACATAACTACCTGCCTACACACAATTTAAGTTACACTTAAGACACAATACATATACATATTAATAACTTCCCTGAATAATAAAAGCTTACATTTTACTACAAACCAAAGAGGTTTAATCTCCGGAAACGTACATATTTGATAGAACATTTGATGGTTTGTGTAGGCCAATAGAAAACACAAATAATGGAATGGGAGATAAATAGAAAATAAATTCTATAAATCTATGTAGTTAGATCTCGAACCAAAGTCAAACTAAGGAACATATAACAATTGCACAATTTTTTCATAATTTTAATACAGGATATTTTTTATTAATTACTGATCATAAAAAGTTGGTTCCCATGCGAGTGACACTTTATTATTAACAGTTCACTACAAGACCAAAGAACAGCCACATTCTGTTCCATTTTTTCCCTGGCAACCAACAGGAATTCATGCAGAATGCAAGGATTTTTTCCAGTCCGTGCAAATTGTTCATATTTCTCGCTTTTCCAGAAATTCCTGACGAATGGCCACCCTGTTGCACATGTTCCTTTCCCGCTCACCCCATGCTGGCATGCTGGTATCGTGAAATCCTTGTTAGTAGACATCTCGTTGACAGTGCGGTTCTTGTCATAGCCTGTGAAAGGTTACAGTCTGCCATAAAGCGTCCATCCACTGGTCTTATGCATAGCTTCACCCTGGAATCCATGCACGTGCTGCCGGAAACCTTTGCCACAGCCTGCACTACACCAAGTAGACGTAGAGCAGGAGTTCTGGGGCACCTTTGCCCACGTGTCCGCGCCAGGATTGGCAGTCGTCTCACTCGTAGGGACACCTTTTGAATGACATAGGCTCGGGCTATTTTTATAAATAAAAACAGTTCAACTGAACCCTGTGTTCGTCCATATACCCTAGCTCCTTACCAACACCCCTCTGACCCCTTCCCACCACATATCTACCTCTGGATTCTTGTCTACTCCTCTTGTTGCTACAGAGTACGCTGAGAAGATTACATTTTGATGCCCTTCAGTCCTTTTTTTCCCTCGGTAACAGGTCTCGCCGGGACTGAACTATACCAGTCGCTAACACTCCCGGGGGTTAAGCAGTACCTGTAGCTAGTTCATGGCATTCCACTTGAGAAAGACGAGTGTGAGGTGAACTGCAGCATTCACTAGTATGTCCGGTTGCATAGCTCATGCTACGGCCCTCGCAGACCCCTGGGACAGCTTGACAGGTGTTGGCAGCATACCTTACATTGGCCCCCTGTAAGCTGCCCACGAGAAATGATCAGCCCTAATCTTTTCTTCCCCTATGTAACATTGCGGATTAGAAGTTTAATTCACCGCCTGACCCACCAAAGGAGGATAACTCCTTTCCCAACCCCCAAATACCCGATGCCCCAACATAGGGCCAGAAGGTGACATTGGCAGAGAGTCACCTTGGCCATCAGATGGCAGTCGGACGAGGTGAGGTCCGCTGCGAGGGTCAAACAGTGAATGCCCGCATCTCCTGCACTACAACGTGGCGTCGTGGAAGCTATCTCCAGAGGCAGAACCTGCATCCAGGGGCAAAGCGAAGACGCAGTCTGGTAGATACCCGGACCTACCTATCCCTCACAGACGTCAAGTTTGTAGTCACTTGATTTTTGCTAGAGTAATACATTGTGCACATAGTGGGAACGTAAACTTTATTACTTCCAGGTGAAAAGCCAGTGTGATTAACAGCAGCCGCAAACTTCAGTTCCAGTCAGCCCAGTGGCAGTGATAAGGACTCACGAAGTTCCAGGCAAAGAATGTAATTGTGTGCTTGTACTTGAGCAAGGTGTTGGCTGCTGGCAGAGGAAGGGATGAAGCAGCTGCTTGACCATAATGGAGAGGAGCACGAGAATAGTCACAATGCAGAAGAGATGTCATGCTTGGGATGCCTGCCTGTCTGCCACGCTTGCGAGCTGTTGGCTTGGATCATGTGCAGGTCTCAGGCTACAACTAATCCTTCTTTTATTCACACGTTCGCACAAATCCCACTCATTATAACTACGAGGAACCGTTTACAAAATGCAGCATTTGCATATACGTTTCGCTGTGGATACTTATTTGAGTTGACAATGCGTTTTGAAAACGTTGTATTGGTTACCCGTTAAAGAAGTCTAACTGTGAAAATATACATAAAACGACTGGCTGTTATTTTTTGGTTTGACATGACGTTGTGATGCATTGGCTGTCTACTTGCAGTGCTGCGAGAAACTGCGGTGGTCAAGATGCACTGTCAAGTTTTCAGTTTATTTTGACAGGATCAATATCCTTTTGGGTATTATTGAAAAAGGCACATGCCAGCCTACAAAAATAAATTATAATTTAATTAATTAAAATAACAATTTATTCCCTGTTAAATAGGTTTCAACTCAATTTTAATGAAATTTTTGCATTTTGGACATCAAAATTGGCCCAATTTGATAATTGCGAGAACATGGCTATAATGAGGACCGAGCCCGGAACTGAATCGTATTGTTATAATGGGACTATACTGTACTTGATTTTATCGCATGTAGGTTGTTTGCGCAACTAGGCTGCACCCCGATTTAGACGTGGTGCTAAAAAAATACACTTATAGGTCGGACTTCCATTTTTGTGCTTACTGTACAGAAAGAAAAGGTCAAGTAGTGGCTAGATAGCTGCTGTACTGTGTTTTTACTTGCCTAAGGTCGTGTGAAACAAGCAGCTGCATCCCGGGCCGGCATACTGCTGTGACTTTGCAAGCAAGCAGTGATACCAAGCGTTGCTATGGGCCTACAGTGTTGCCAAGCCTTACTACAATACTCCACGCAGTTGTGTTGCGCAGTACAGAGTAAACACATTTCCTATAAATAAAGGCACAGTCAAAGTTGCAATACGGGTCAATGAAGCACATATACTGCAGGATTTTGTTTGTGAAACAGCATGAAAATTGAGCAGAGGGCTGAAAATATGATGTGAATGAAAAGATGGTGCAGGGCAATAATGGGTGTGCGATTTCGTATGAGATGTTGCAGATGCAAACACGTGAAATTATGTAATAACTTCCGTTGGTCGGGTCGTGTACTTTTGAGGCAGAATTATTTGGAAATTATGTTGGGACCAGTTCATGGGAACAGGTTCTGATATCGGCAAAGTACTTTCTATTCTGAAAATGTTTTATATGGAACAAAAATTTTAAATCAAGGAGAAGTGCAACCAATTCGTGGTAGCATGTGAAGCGAAAAAAACTTTCTATTCCTGTCCAAACGCTAACTACAGTATTACTGTATGAATGTGTGATAGCATTGCAAAATATTATAAAATGCAGAACACTGTACATAAAATGATAAAAAAAATTTAGGTATCTAACTTTTTTTTCTCCTCAAGTGGTTTTGTAGGTAATAAATACATTGCTTGCATGCATAGTATAATTTAGCTTTTACCTATAGATTTTATTAAATAACATGAAAACTGTACACAGGGTTAGTTGACTAAGTGTTTAGAGATTGCCTGCTATTTACACTTTTTCACAGTCTCCCCATGAAGAGTGTAAACAAGGGGCCTCACTGTGTTTCTTGTGTATGTAAATGATGCTGAACATT